>CM024760.1:84634135-84768417 GCA_014218235.1 Colocasia esculenta
GACAATAAGTGACTTTCCAACGTACGACATGTTATCTGGTTTGAGCACACATGGGAGGTTGGCATGTCCTTATTGTATGGAGGATTCTAAATCATGCGTGTTGAAATCTGGGGGAAAAGCATGTTGGTTCGATTGTCATCGTCAGTTTCTACCGAATGACCATCCTTTCCGAAAGCAAAATGATTCATTTATGAAAAATACAATTGTGATGGATGAGGTAGATATGGAACGGGTGTCTGGTGGAAACATGGCGAGGCGGGTCCATAACTTACCGACTGTATTTCAACTGGCTGGTAGTACCCAAAAAATCCCAGGGTTTGGGAAGGATCACAATTGGGTGAAGCAAAGCATATTTTGGGAATTTCCTTATTAGTCAACACTATTGATACGGCATAACCTAGACGTCATGCATATAGAGAAGAATGTTTTTAATAATGTGTTCAACACAATTATGGACGTCAAAGGCAAAACGAAGGATAACGTCAAGGCACGAATGGATTTGAAAGTACTTTGCAGACGTCCAGAACTAGAACTGTAGCATGTTAGTAGAAATGTGGTGCAACCTAAAGCTTCATATGTGCTTGGGGCCAGACAGATTAAGGAAGTGTGTCAATGGTTGAAACAATTGAGATTTTCGGATGGATATGTCTCGAATATTGCCGTTGTGTAAATGTCAACGAGGGGAAAATATATGGAATGAAGAGTCATGACTGCCATGTTTTTTTCCAATTGCTTTTCGTGAGTTGTTGCCGAAGCAAATATAGGGAGCAATGACCGAGCTAAGTCAATTCTTTAGGATTTTATGTGCATCAGAACTCACACTTCATGACTTGCAAAATATGGAGCAAAATATAATGCAGACAGTCTATAAATTAGAGAAGATATTTCCTCCAGCATTCTTTGATTCAATGGAGCACTTGATCATCCATTTGCCATATGAGGCTAGAGTCAGAGGACCAGTACAATTTCGATAGATGTATCCATTTGAGAGGTATATTCCTATGTCTCAATTTATTCACATTACGACGATCTTTTATATTTCATATGTATTCATTTGAATTGTTGTTGTAGGTGCATGCACGATCTTAAGATGAAAGTCCGCAACAAAGCATAAGTTGAGGGCTTCATTACCCAGGCGTACCTTATTGAAGAGATATCGAACTTTTGTTCGATGTACTTTGACACGGAAATACGAACTCGACGCACTCAACCTCCACGTAATGATGATGGTGGAGATTCTAATGTGTGTGACCGACTCTCTATATTCAAGTGTCCCAGACGAGCGTTCGGATATTCTTCTACTCGCGCACTCGAAGATAGAGAGTTGGTAGCTGCGAAGATCTACATCTTCATGAATTGCGCAGAACTAGACCCTTACATTGAGTAAGCTCTCAACACTAATGATGTACCTCATTTGCTTGCAATTTGCAGAACTTAGAGGTTGTGTGACATTTTCAATGTAGAGAGTTTGACTCAGTCATACTGCAACGGAATCCACGTCTGACTGACGTGCAGGTTGAAAAGGAACGAGAGAAGTCTTTTTGCTACTTGCTTAAGATATTGAGTAAGTGTCTAAATATTTTGATGCATAAGTGTTATGTTCTTATGCATAATTAGTTGTTGTAATTTGTCAATGTCTGTCCCTTTTTTTAATAATAGGTTGAACAAAACTTTATTATTGATTCAAGAGTACAAGAGATCAGTTATGGGCCCTCGAAGATTGTACGTGTCTATCCAGGCTACATTGTGAATGGATACTGATTTCACACGAGAGATTATGGATGGAATAAGTCTACGATGAACAGTGGTGTATGTGTGAAGAGAAGTGCCTACAAAAAAAATGAAGTAGACTATTATTGCATTCTCGAAGAAGTCATTGAACTGCAATTTTTGGGACAAGGCAACAATGTATTTCTCTTCAAATGTCATTGGTTTGATCCGACCTCTATTTGTAATGACTCAACATATGGGATCGTCAATGTCAAACATAAGTTCAAGTTGAGTACGTATGATCCATTCATTCTGGCAGCACAAGCCCAACAAGTTTATTATTCGAATTATTCGTCCCTCAAATTGTGAGATTAGTGGGCTGCTTGTAGAGTGAAAACAAGGCTATTCCCTCAGTATGAGCTTCTCCCAGCTGATATAGAGCTCGAAGGTGTTAATGACAATTTTTTCCAATCAGACTGGAGTGACGCACGAGAGTTGGCTCCTTCTACGCAGTTCAATGTAGATGATATAAATGAACCAATTTGCTTATATAAGGATAACGAAAAGGAAGAAGTTGACCCAAATGCCCTTGAGCGGGAGGTGGAGTCTGATGAGGAGGAAGAGTCCCCCGATGATGAGGACGAATTCAAAGAGGATGACGAAGATGACGCTGAATTAGACATATCTTCAGCATCTGATGATGAATATAGATAATATTATAAAATTTTCTAAGAACTGAGTGTTGTTGCTAATTATATGTTATTAAATAGCTACTTCAAATTTGAGTGCTGATGACATGTTATATCTTTATTTTTCTTAATAGAGATATGGTACGTGGAGGAGGAAGTGGGAGGGTTTCCACCTCTGTAGGCTAAGGGTCTACGCGGATAGGTATATATGTACTCAACTCAATTCTTTTATTATACTATGTATATTAACTTTATATTTTCTAATGTGCATATAATTTTGCAGGGTCTGCCTCCCCGTCCACACCGGTCGTCCCGGCGACAAGTATATGTATATGTACCCAAACAAAAAACTCTATATATTACTGTTCATATTAATTTTATATTTTCTAACGTGCATATAATTTTGCAGGGTCCGCCTCCCCATCCACGTCGGTCGTCCCGGCGACAGGTATATGTATATGTACCCAAACACAAAACTATATATTTATTGTTCATATTAACTTTATATTTTCTAACGTGCATATAATTTTGCAGGGTCTGCCTCCCCGTCCACGCCGGTCATCCCGGCGACAGGTATATGTATATGTGCCCAAACATAAAACTCTATATATTACTGTTCATATTAACTTTATATTTTCTAACGTGCATATAATTTTGTAGGGTCAGCCTCCTCGTCCACGCCGATCGTCCCGGCGACTGGTATATGTATATGTAAACACAAAACTCTATATATTATTGTTCATATTAAATTCATATTTTCTAACGTGCATATAATTTTGCAGGGACCGCTTCCCCGACCACACCGGTCGTCCGGGCAACAGGTATATGTATATGTACCCAAACACAAAACTCTATATACTATTGTTCATATTTTCTAACATGCATATAATTTTACAGGGTCCGCCTCTTGCCTAGTAGCGTCACATTTCCCATCCTAATCACCACCAGGTACATGTATGTTTCCATACTTTAGTACGTTTCTTGTCTTCCAATTTTTTTAATAATAGTGTACTTAATTATTTTCAACAGAGGTAGAGAGCCATCATCCAGTGGCGGATGAGGAGGGGGCTCAGCTACCTGGACACGAGCCATGCTGGATTTCTGGGTAAACTTGATCACTTCAAACTTATTGTATTTGTTATTTATGTTATATAGTTCATGTACAAAATTAATGTGCAATTGTAGGGGGAAGATAGATCCAGGTTCTTTAATTACTATCTCTCTCTGTTAGTGCACAAAGTTGAGTAATTTCATTTCTAAACAATGGAGGTACGTGTTCACGAGACCGGAGGATCTCCCTCGAGCACGAATTGTCTAGGAGTCTACTGCCCAGAATAATTTCAGAAAGTCGATGTGGGAGGCCCGGGACAAGGCAACGAAAACCACAAGCAGTCGGGATCCTACGGCTTGTATGGATTACAGCCCTGTGTGGCTGAGGAGGGACTATTGGGAGTCCCTTTGTCATTGTTGGGCTACTGGACCATGGCAGGAGAGGTCACAGGCGGCTAAACGCAATCGAGCAACTCATTCGGTAAAGAATGTGCATACTAGTGGGTCTATATCTTATGCGACCCACAGCTAGAAATTGGTAAGCATATTATTATTCAATTGCTTAATACATTAATTATTATTGTGAAACTAACTACTTTTGTTAAATTGTAAGTGTCACGAGCTCGAGCGTGCCCCTACTTTTCGCGAGTTATTTGATCGGACTCATAAGCGGAAGGGGACGGATGACTATGTCAGCGAGAGTGCTTGCACGATTGCTGTAAGTCAAAATATATATTTTGAATTCAATTTAGATATTAAAAATATATGATTTTGATAATACATTTTTAATTTGTTCTGCAGGAGACCTATGACAGGATGATGGCGGATCGCTATGCAGAGGGCACTCCCAGCCAGACTTGGATCCAGAGGCTTGGGTCGACGCAGCAGGAGGGCCGAGGAAGGGTCGAGTGTATGGATTTGGGGACAGCCTGGAAACTACTCCAGTGTTGTTCTCATATGCGGGTTCGATCGCTCCTCTGGCCTACGCAAGTTCATCTGCTGCGCCGCTCGGCAGTGGTGGAGAGGACATGAGAACCCTCATCTGGGAAGAACTACAGCTGCTCTTTGGCACCATGGTCGAGCAGCTGATCTCTGCCATCCGAGGAGTAGGCCCCTCACAGCAAGCCCCTTAGGTCAGTATTACTATTAATTTCATATAGTTTGAATGAAATGAAACCACTACAACTGGAGGCCACCCATGTCAATTTATGAGTCGGTGTCCAAAGAGCTCAAAAGGGAAAAAAAGAAATCTAAATTAAGAAACCTATAAAAAAGGTCCCTTTATACAATCAACTTATGGAAGGATAAAAAAGCCACTTGAAAAAAGATCAATAAAAAAAAACCTAAGTGTAAAGGATCAAAACACGCAACCGGGGGTCCAAAATCACAAATAGGGATCCGATCGACGTGTCGTTCACTCCGACACGACCGGGTGGGTGAAAGTGACGTGTGAGAACTGACAGAATCTTAATCAGATTCCCGGTTTGGGTTCGGCGCATGAATCACTAATCTAAAAAAAACCTAAGTGTAAAGGATTAAAACACGTAACCTAGGGGTCCAAAATCAGAAATAGGTATCCGATCGGCGTGCCGTTCCCTCCGACATGACCGGATGGGTGAAAGTGTCGTGTAGGAACTGACGGAATCCTTATCGGATTCTCGGTTTTGGTTCGGCGCTCAAATCACAAATTTAAAAAAAACCTAAGTGTAAAGGATCAAAACACGCAACCTAGGGGTCCAAAATCAGAAATAGGCATCTGATCGGCGTGTCGTTCGCTCCGACACGACCGTGTGGGTGAAAGTGTCGTGTGAGAACTGACGGAATCCTAATCGGATTCTCGGTTTGGGTTCGGCGCTCAAATCACTAATCTAAAAAAACCTAAGTGTGAAGCATCAAAACACGCAACCCGAGGGTTCAAAATCACAAATAAGGATCCGATCGGTATGTCGTTCGCTCCGAACCCATCGGGTGGGTGAAAGTGACTTGTGGGAACTGACATAATCCTAATCGGATTCCCGGTTTGGGTTCGGCCCTCAAATCAGTAATCTAAAAAAAACCTAAAGTGTAAATGATCAAAACACGCAACCCGGGGATCCAAAATCACAAATAGGGATCCGATCGACGTGTTGTTCACTCCGACATGACCTGGTGGGTGAAAGTGACGTGTGGGAACTAACGGAATCCTAATCAGATTCCTGGTTTGGGTTCGGCGCTTGAACCACTAATCTAAAAAAAACCTATGTGTAAAGGATCAAAACACGCAACCCGGGGGTCCAAAATCACAAATAGGGATCCGATCAGCGTGTCGTTCACTCCGATACGACCGGGTGGGTGAAAGTGACGTGTGGGAACTGACAGAATCCTAATCGTATTCTCGGTTTGGGTTCGGTGCTCGAACCACTAATCTAAAAAAAACCTGTGTAAAGGATCAAAACACGCAACCTGGGGGTCTAAAATCACAAATAGGAATCTGATTGGCGTGCTATTTGCTCCAACACGACCGGGTGGGTGAAAGTGACGTGTGGGAACTGACGGAATCCTAATCGGATTTCCGGTTTGGGTTCGGCGCTCGAACCACTAATCTAAAAAAAACCTAAGTGTAAAGGATCAAAACAAGCAACCCGGGCGTCCAAAATCACAAATAGGGATCCGATCGGCATGCCAATCACTTCGACACCACCGGGTGGGTGAAAGTGACTTGTGGGAACTGACAGAATCCTAATCGGATTCCCGGTTTGGGTTCAGCGCTCAAATCACTAATCTAAAAAATATAAGTGTAAGGATCAAAACACGCAATCTGGGGATCCAAAATCACAAATAGGGATCCGATCGGCGTGCCGTTTGCTCCGACACAACCGGGTGGGTGAAAGTGACATGTGGCAACTGACGGAATCCAAATCGGATTCCCGATTTGGGTTCGGCGCTCGAACCACTAATCTAAAAAAAACCTAAGTGTAAATGATCAAAACACGCAACCCGGGGGTCCAAAATCACAAATAGGGATCCGATCGGCGTGCCGTTCTCTTCGACATGACCGGATGGTGAAAGTGACGTGTGGGAACTGACGGAATCCTAATCAGATTCCTGGTTTGGGTTCGGCGCTCAAATCACTAATCTAAAAAAAACCTAAGTGGAAAGGGTCAGAACACGCAATCCGGGGGTCCAAAATCACAAATAGGGATCCGATTGGCGTGTTGTTCACTCCGACATGACGGGTGAGTGAAAGTGACGTGTGGGAACTAACGGAATCCGAATCGGATTCCCGGTTTGGGTTCGGTGCTCGAACCACTAATAAAAAAAAAACTTAAGTGTAAATGATAAAAACACGCAAACCGGAGGTCTAAAATCACAAATAGGGATCCGATCGGCGTGCCGTTCGCTCCGACACGACCAGGTGGGTGAAACTGACTTGTGGGAACTGACGGAATCTTAATCGGATTCTCAGTTTGGTTTCGGCGCTCAAATCACTAATCTAAAAAAAACCTAAGTGTAAAGGATCAAAACACGCAACCCGGGGGTCCAAAATTATAAATAGGGATCCGATCGGTGTGTCGTTTGCTCCTACACCACCGGATGGTTGAAAGTGACGTGTGGGAACTGACGGAATCCTAATCGGATTCCCGGTTTGGGTTCGGCGCTCGAACCACTAATCTAAAAAAAACCTAAGTGTAATGGATCAAAACACGCAACCCGGTGGTCCAAAATCACAAATAGGGATCCGATCGGCGCGCGGTTCACTCCGACACGACCGGGTGGGTGAAAGTGACGTGTGGAAACTAACAGAATCCTAATTGGATTCCCAGTTTGGGTTCAGGGCTCAAATCACTAATCTAAAAAAATACCTAAGTGTAAAGGATCAAAACACGCAACCCGGTGGTCCAAGATCACAAATAGGGATCCGATCGGCATGTCGTTCGTTTTGACACGACTGGGTGGATGAAAGTGACATGTGGGAACTGACGGAATCCTAATCGGATTCCCGGTTTGGGTTCGGTGCTCAAATCACTAATCTAAAAAAAACTTAAGTGTAAAAGATCAAAACACGCAATCCGGAGGTCCAAAATCACAAATAGGGATCCGATCGGCGTGCCGTTCGATCCGACACGACCGGGTGGGTGAACGTCACGTGTGAAAACTGACGGAATCCTAATCAGATTCCCTGTTTGGGATCGGCGCTCAGATCACTAATCTAAAAAAAACCTAAGTGTAAAGGATCAAAAATATTTTCTAATTAAACTCAGTGAATAATCACATGTTTTAAATTTAAATTTTTGAAAATAATGTTTGTATATTATTTTTTATTTATGTTTCTCATATTTGTTTTTTTTTAATATAGGATCCTCCAGCACCTGACGATCATGAGGCGGGGACAGCGGATGATCCAGCAGACCTTTCTTGATTTTTAGCACTTATTATTGTGTATGATTTTATATTTGTTGTGTTTGATGATTTTATGTTTGATTTTTAGTACTTATTATTGTAGAATGTATGAATATTTTAGTAGGTTTTGTAATTTATCATAGTTAATTTCAGTATTTTTTTAAAAAAATGAGTTGGCCATTTTCGACGGATGTTCCGACAGATATTATCCGTCGGAAATAGCGTCGGCACACACGACTGCCGATGGAACTTATCCATCGGTAAAACCGTCGGAACTTCCGATGAAATGTTTTCCGACGAAACATATCCGATGGAATTTACCGATGGACTTTTGACAGATTGTCTGTCAGAATATGTCGACTAATTTTTCGACAAAATTTTCCGACCACTTTATGTCGAAATTTACCGACGAATTTTTTGACGGAATTTTCGGTCGGAAGTTCCGACGGATTGCTGACGATTTTTTTGCCCGTCGGTAATTTCTGATGGTATTTTTCCGACGGACTGTTTTCAACGGTCGTTCGCCGGAAAGTTGTCGGAAGGTGTGTTTTCCGACAGATTTCCGGCAGAGTTCCGACGGAACCTATCTGTCGGAAATCCCGCTTTTCTAATAAATTAGTCGCCTCAAATCCCAAAAAGATAAAAGTGTGCGTCTGAGGGTGCCATAGTTCCGTCAGGGCTGTAATGTTGTCCCACACGTGCACAATCTTGTGATATTGTTTGGCAAGGACAAGCACGTTGGAGCTAGCCAGGGCACTTTGGAGAATCTCCTGTGGCCCGGGAGGTTCTAGAACGGCAGAAAAGGGGAGGAGAGTTGGCGCGAGTAGCAGAAGATAAAAAGAGAGAAGAAGAAATTGAAGAGAGAGAAAGAAGAACTAGAGAGAAAAGAACTGCTTACTTGGAGATTTGGGCGTATGCATATGTGTCCAGGCACGGAGGAGAGGCGCTGAAGCGCAGCATGGGACCCCCGGGCCGCCCTTGGTCCGGCATAAGGTGGGATGTCCTCCTGGATAGTAGAAAAAGATCAATTCATGGATGTAGGAGAGAGAAAACAAAGAGAAATCTAGAAGAGAGAGAGAGCTGGAGGATTAACTCCCCTAAGCAGCCCTATTTATAGAGTTCTGGGGGGGCTAATCCAAGCTAATCCCGTACCTAGGAGATAGAGTCATAGTAGGGTGAGTTTAGGAGTCCTAGTGTTAGTCTAGGTGGTCTTAGGATAGGGATAAACACAGATTTTCTATGTTTATCGCTTTTGTCGGTGTCGTGACGCTGCGATACGCCGCGTTCAGGTTGCGACATGGGGGGGAGATGCGACTATGTCGCGACCCCCAGAGGCGTCGCCTATTTACCTCATGTGTTGCTATGTGTCTGTTCATAGTTTCTTTGCATAGTTTGATTGTATGTATGTGTGTATGTGTCATTGTTGTGCTTGTTGCTTTGATTTATTTATTAAAAAAAATCAATCAGAAAACCAGAAAAAAAAAATGGTCACCACAAGTAAGTCAGGTAAGTATTTCTATCCATATTCCTTCGCATTACTATATAGTAGTCTACTCATTATATCGTTTCAAGGACTGGCTGGTTCTCAATGTGTTCTGGGATTTGAGTTCCCCTTTACCAAAAATGGTGATAATCTAGGTACACATTGCTAATCGTTGGATAGGCCGTTGAGTCGGATAGGATTGGGGACGATGGACTCTGTCTTGCACAGCGGTTGCAGGAAGACTCTTGACCCACTCTGGTCTGGCTTAGCAATATTATCCTTGATATATCTTCTATTTTCTCATTTTCTTTGCATTTGTTTTGATGATTTCTTTTCTTTAGCCCAGCATGCATCATGTAGAACTTTGAGCTTTCACGTCTCATCCCTGGCAAATAGTGAGCCCTTGTTGAGTGCCCAACCATCATTCATATTTCAAAACAAGAAATCACATTCCACTCCGAATCAAAAGGTTTGCCTCCGAGCGAGTTGTTCTCGTTAGATTGCCAAGAATTTCCCTGTCTGGATTTCCTTGATTGTCATCCTTATCCCTTTTGATCCATTTTGGTTGCGAACCGCTCCCAGGACAGAGTCATGAGTTACCTGCCTGGCACGCACATGTCCCTCCAAAATGAAACCTGCAGGCCAATCGGCTAGGGAACCTCTCAATCGAGGGGTTGATCGTCATTTTCTTTCCTCTCCTCGTACAGACTTGTGTCTTCCTTGCATTCTACGCGAGCAGCTGACTCGGGGCTTTCATAAAGATTCCAATTGCTTGTTGATTAGATCGGGTGTCTCTTTACCTTGGCTCCCCACTTTTTAGTCCACTCCGCATTGTCTCCGCTTCGTCGTCACTTCATGACACTTTCGCTACATTTCCGCTATGCTCCCTTGCAAAGTGGTAGCCAAGGAGGGGCAATCTGTAGACACCCGATTCTAGCCTATTAGTTGAACCACATTTCTTGTCATCTTAATGAGCCCCAAGTCGGTCACTCGCCTTGAGCCCACTATTAGCCTTGCTTTGAGCACATTAAGAAGCCTAACTTCATCTAATCCCGTCCATTACCTTTTTAAATGAGTCTATGAGCCTTATGTCCATTATCCTTCATTCTATTGGCCCATTAATAAAACTAAATTGATTTTCCAGGACGCGACGTATCGTAGTGCCTCGTTATCAAGGACGTGCCCCCTATGTGCGTCGCGACAGCCCATGCATATCCATGCACGTGGCCTCATAGTCGCGACAGCTTAGGCCGTCGCGTTAATCCAGATCGCGCCCTTATGATACGTCGCGACTGCAGTTGCGGCAGCAGGCCTCCGCAACCACCTCCTATTTATCCTCCTATGGCCTTATCCTTATCTCCAAGTAACCTCTCAACCCCTTGGGTGAGGTTTGGGGCTGAGGGTCCCCTTCATAGCCTCCTTAGGACTCTCCAATCCGGAATTAGTCAAGTATATCCTCTCATTTTGGGTAATTATCACTAAAAATGGGATTTTCTCTCTCTTTTTCTATATAAGCAAGGCCACCTCCTTCAGAGCAAGGGAGCCCCCATTTTCACCCCGAAGGGCTGCCGAACTTTCCCCTAAGCTGGACTTAGCCTCGCAGCCCTCCGATTCCCTCTCTTTTCCTCACATTTTCCACCTAAAAGCTTGTTCATTTCTTCATCTACTGAGCGTCGAACGTGAGGAAGGCGATTCCCACTTCATCTTGGAGCATTTGAAGCACCTAAGCACGCCATTACACGGAAGGGAGTCACCCCATTGGGGCTCTTTCTTCCTCTCTCCCCCTCCTTTCTCTTTCATGCATTTTATATCATTTCTTTAGATAGGTTGCATTTCCATCCTTTCCTACATTTTCCATCACCCTAGGGGTTTAAAAACCCCCCAGGTTCGTTCCCACCATGTTCCTTCTTTCTCTTTTATTGTTGAATAGATACCACACTTAATTTGTTCTAATAGGGTTCTTTCTTTATGTTTTTTTTGTTGTTTGGCAGGCATTCAAGCGAGTTCTCACGAGGAGCTCTTGTCCTCTGGCCGGCTAGAGGGCAGGAAGAAGGTCCTTCCACACTTCTCCTGCGCTGCAGAGAACGCGACTAGGAAGGGCGACGCGACAGGATAGACGCGCCCTATATGGGTGCCGCGACTACAGCCCCGTCACGACGGACTTGACCGTCGCGATATCAGTAAGTCCACAGTTCTCTTTCCCTTTCCTAGTGCAGTTAGCCCATACTATTTCCATCATTAGGCAACTATCTAGGCGGCGATCACATCCTCTTTTCCATGCCCTTATATTGAATATATGTTTGCGTGTTTTGGGGGGGGGCACAATCCCCGTGATTACAATGTACAGTAAAGGTTTCATGGTACGAAATCAAGCATGGATAGGGATTCAAGGTAAACAAGTCATTTCGGGTACATGTTCATGACAAGAATTGGAGCATGAAATACTCCCAAATGGCACGATGAAATTGGAGAAAACATAGGACTTTGCAAGAGGGGATCATGGTCTACCTAGGGACAAACTTAATTTGTTTTTGCTTGAGAGATTACCTACCTGTAAGCACTTTGAATCCCAGGGTTTGAAAACGTGAAGAACTTGATGAAGCCCTTCGTTCCTAGCCTTCTCCTCCTTGATCTCCACGTCCAAAGCCTTCTCTCCTTCGTCCTCCAAGCTCCAGAAGTGGTCTAGGGTTGGGTTGGTACGAAATAAGAGAGTATTTGTATCTCTTAAGACTCCTATACCCTTAAAACTCTTCCATCTCTTCTAACTACGAATTACTATAATTATCTCACCTTTTTCTGGCATTTATCTACCTAATTGGCTTGGGGAGAGATCCAATTTCGTGGCTAATGGATTATGATAAGTTTAGGACTCCTTTTAAGATATATATGAGTCATATTAATGCCTTAGTTGCCCCTTTTTAATTAGGAGATAATATAGTTACGAATTTCCCTATTTAATATGAGTCTCATATTTTTATCCCTATTTCCTCTTATCTAAATCTCCTTTTTAGATTATGATAGAGCCCTATTGAGTTAGACTAAGGTTAGGACTCTTTTTAGGATAATTACATGAGTTGTAAGCGGATTTTCTTACCCTTTTTAATTTAAAATTAATTTAGCCATGAATTTAATCCTATTTATCTCTCATCCATCATTTGGATCATTTATACAACCCATATACTTAATTTACTTAATGGGTTTAATTATCCCTTTTATATTAGAGAATTTATTCATGGGCCAAAATTGCCCATTGGTACAATTCTCATAATGGGCTATTAATACACATTATTTAAAGTCTACTCATGTGTTTATTTTGATTTATAATCCACTTTGGCATATATGATAATGGGTTTTCCGACTTAATCCTTAATTACAATAATAAGTCACAATAATTATTAAACTTGGTCCAGATAATTTTTCTATGCCCAAATTTCTTGATGGGTCATTAGAGAATAATATTTAAGGTATAACTATTATTTTTACAAAAATATTATATGAGTTTATACTCATGCAATAATGATGCGTACCTTTTTAACTAGTTTGAATTTATTAATTGACAAAATTTCAATTTATCTATAATTCTTAATTAATGAATTTTCTAGGGTACTACAATCTGCCTCCTCTGTCTCCTTCCTCTTCTTCTTCTCCTCCTCCTCCTTTCTCTTCTTCTCTTCCTCCTCTCTCTTCTTCTTATCCACCTCCTCCTTCCACTTCTGCTCCGATCCTCCTCCTCCTCCTCCTTCTTCTCTTCCTCCATCTTCTTTTCCACCTCCTCTGTCTCCTTCCTCCTCCTCCTTCCTCTTCTGCTCCTCCTTTCTCTTAATTCTTCTCTTCCTTCTCCCTCTTCTGCTTATCCACCTCCTCATCCTCCTCCTTCCTCTTCTTCTCTTCATCCTCCCTCTTTTTCTTCTTCTCCTCCTCCTTCCTTTTCTGCTCCTCCTCCTCCTTTCTCTTCTTCTCTTCCTCCTCTATCTTTTTTTTTTTCGACCTCTTCCGTCTCCTTCCTCTTCTTCTTCTCCTTCCTCTTTTGTTCCTCCTCCTCCCTCTTCCTCTTCTCCGCCTCCTCTTCCTCTTATGCTCCTCCTCTTCCTCCTCCCTCTTCTTCTCTTCCTCCTCCCTCTTCCTCTTCCTCTTCTCCACCTCCTTCCTCTTCTTATTCTCCTCTTTCTCTTTCATCTTATTCTCCGCCTCCTTCCTCTTCTTCTTCTTCTTCTTCTTCTTCTCCTCCTCCTTCCTCTTCTTCGTCTCCTCCCTCCTCTTCTTCTCGTCGGCCTCCTCCTTCCGCCTTCTCTTATTCTCACCCCTCTTCCTCTCTTCCTCTAACTCCGACGTCTGCCACTCTGACATCAATCGTCGCGACCTTGTCAAGGGGGTTCTCCTTTCTGTAACTGAATATATGCTATACTATTAAGAACTATAAATCATACTGTAAATGTATAAAATATATATTGTAAACAAGTATAATCTACTCCATTACCTTGTCGTCGGGCACTCATCTTTACTACGCGGGGTGATGGTACTGAAGGTGTATGGAGCTCCGATGGCAGTAAGACTAAGACTGCAGATTGTGGCTTCGCGGGTGGATGTTGTTGCCACTGAGGTTGACACTCAAATTGTTTCTCCAGTCATTGTAGCCTCTAGTCCATTGATTGGAGGATATTGTTCTACAGCTGCATGAAGTCGCTCTGCAACTCCATGACCTTCTTCTATTGTTTGGACACTCTTAAAAGCTCCTGAAGAATGTCAACAACATGTTTATCTGATGGAGGGACTCCGAAAGTGGTGGATGTGGATGTCGTCAATCATCGTGAGACCCCAGGTCAGTCATTCCTCACATTAACCTCCAAATATACCTGAAGTAAATTCATAGGAAGATATGATATAGTCAAAGGGAAAGTCACACTTACATCGATCAGATCGTCGCAATCCCCATAGTAGGCCGGATAAAGATTGTCCCTTACCCCGACAATCCCAACAGAAAAATGGGGGATCTCTTTGGGGATGCTCTGGTCATAATTTTAATTGGTACGTCAAAAACCATGCCTATATCATTAACACAAGTAAGAAAAATATAAAACTTGTACTGTAACGGACAATGTATCGTATATAACAGAGTACTTCGTGTATTGTAATAGAGAGGTGTATCGTATGCAACAGACGACTTCGTGTATTGTAACAGACATCTGTATTGTATGAAATACACTACTTTCTGAACTGTAAAACCTGTAGACATGAACTGCAATGAGGACCTCAAAATACTGTAACAGACATGTGTATCGTATGTAATAGAGTACTTTGTGTACTGTAACAGAGCATTGTATCAAATGTAACAGACTACTTCGTGTACTGTAACAAACAGGTGTATCGTATGTAATACACTACTTCCTGAACTATAAAACCTGTAGACATGGACTGCAATGAGGACCTCAAAATACTGTAACAGATAGGTGTATCGTATGTAACAGACTACTTCGTGTACTGTAACAGACAAGTGTATCGTATGTAATACACTCCTTCTTGAACAGTAAAACCTGTAGACATGGATTGCAATGAGGACCTAAAAATACTGTAACCGACAGGTGTATTGTTTGTAACAGACTACTTCTTGTATTGTAATAGACAGGTGTATCGTATGTAACAGACTACTTCGTGTACTATAACAGAGCGAATAAAACTTACACTGAGAGCAGGAATGCAACCGTTTAGGTAGATGGTTTTGGCAGATGGAGCTCCTTTAACGGCTACCTTCACCTGCTCGTGGCACTACTGCATTGCCGACATTAGGTACTCGTGGATGGCAGCAGCCCAATTAACGCTCCTCATCTCATGGAGGTCATCTAGATATGGCAGAATGGACAACAACCCCGCCCTCCCACTTGTGGGGAAGAAGAAACAAGAACATAGAAGCATAGACCAAAGCTTGACCGAAGTTTCAATAGCTAGCTCACCCTGTTGTAGAATGTACTCCGTAAACTTTCGCAAGCCATTGTGCCTGTCCATCGCTTGTTTAGATCCAAGGATGTGACGTAATATAGCTTTCGCTCCATCTGCCTTTAGATTGATATGTGTACCATGATTGGGTATACCCATAACTGTTGCCATGTCTGAAGGACGAAAAGGCAGTATGCAGGGGCCAATCTTAAAATGGTCTTCTCCTTCGAAACATGTTACTAGGTCGACTATCAGTGACATAGGGTAGGTCACGGATTCACATCTGACATACATGTAGAATGGTGAATTTCTCATTAATTTGAGATGCGAACTCCTAAACTGCAAGTCTTGCATAACGCTACAGTACCATGAAAGCGAACATCACATATTAAATTGATTCTGATCCTTACCTGCAAAGAAAAGATTGAAACTTTTTTAAAAGCATCACTCAGTCATCAAAGACAAGACACAGGGTAAGAAGAAAGATTACTGCTTCGAACGACTTGGAGGGCAGTTTTTTCCACTTTCGTCGCCTTTGACACTTGTTGCTCCGCATCCGCTGCAATGCGAACAATTGCCGAGCTTGTAGGAGACCCATGGCTTGCCATCGTTGGAGGGGACAGAGAGCTCGCTTCGGTTGCATATGTAACTTAAATAACGAAGAACTATAACAGAGCAGAGGGCTAGTGCCAGAATAGCGGTGCAGTGCAGGTGTATCGAGTTCCAGAATGCCTTTTTCTCGATAAATGCAGGGATGGGTTCAGTGGATCCGCGAATCTCAATCGTCCAACGGAATGGCAATCCACTGCAATGATGAACATCGTGCGGCTGAGAAAGTCAGTCTTCCCGGCGATGGGACGTCCAGAAAATCACGTCTGTTCATCTGGCGCTTTCCCACCAATGCTACTTCCACGATACGCACTCTTGCCAAATTGACCCACAGCAGCTCATCTCCTCACATATGCTATTTATAGACACTACACACCACATTTCGATGAAAAGAAGTCTTTCCTTCGCCTTCCTCTGCGTCGCAATGGAACAGCTCCCTGCAATATGTGCATTTAGAGATCAAAGTTTCGTCCTTTGCATAGGGAAGGACATAGAATTGGCGTCTATACATGCTAGAGTTTCCGAAAGGTTAGGTATAAGCATGCAGGGAAACATGCTAAAGTATCTTCTTCCCATTGATGGCCACATTGAATAGGTGCTGCATGACGATGGGGATGTCCAAGCAATGTTTGATATTCACAAGTGTCAAGGCACATCATTCATAAATCTTCAAATTCAAGCGGTAGACGCTCGTTGCCTCAGTACGCATGCTAGTCGTCAGTCAGGTGATCTGCCACAACTTGTAATGGTAAGCAATAGAAAATGTGCAACTACTGACAGGTACTTACTCCCATGAATCATTCCCATGCATTCTTGAACATCCTTCATCTTATCCCATGCATCATGTACTTATGTACAATTTTTACAGAAGTACTTCAGAGACATATGGCGTTTTGGAAACCACAGAACCGTCCCAATTACTTAGAAGTAGTCTGGAATTGTACGACGACCGAACAAATGGAGCGGAAGGTCTAGTACCAGTCTTGATGCAATATTCTAGGTAGAATACATTTAGTAGGACAAGTCTTCATAAATAAAGAGAATTTGCAGCTAGAATTGACAAATTACGCGATCACACGAGGATTTAATTGGAAGTATTTGAAGAATGACTCTGTACGCTTAACTGTACGGTGCAATGTAGATGCTTTCCCATGGCGCCTTCATGCGTCCGTCATTCGTCAAGGTCCAGAATTTGCAATCAAGACTATGAACAACATACACAGCTGTGGATGTGACATTATGAGCGAACGACATCCTAGGACATCTAAGAAGTGGGTTGCAAATGTTGTGAAGAGGAAACGTCTTGATAAACCCACTTATAGATCAAGTGAAATGATGGGGACATACGTCGGGATTACGGTATCTCCATCTCTTATCATCAGGTATGCCATGATTTTAAACATCTAACATACAAGTTTTCAATTCTAACATATCACAACTGTAAGATTTCTGTCCCTTGTATTGTAACAACTGTAATCACATACTATAAAGGCTCGTACTGTAACTCATTACAAATTATAATGTATGATTCTATGCAGGCCACTATATCATCGACAATATAATGTGTAAGATATAAGGACAAGTACTAATCTATAAATAGGACTGTATCAACTCATCTAACATACCATGTATCATCATATCAATAGGCGTGGTGGGGCAAAGAAGTTGCTATAAGTTCTCTATACAAAGATTTCAGAACAAGCTATCATATGCTGCACTGGTACAACGAATGTGCATTAGAGTCAAACCTGAGATCGGTTTTGTCTCTTGAAGTGGACCGGGAGACACAATGTTTCAAATGCTACTTCATATGCTTCCAGACATCTGCATATGGGTTCGAAGTTGGTTGTCGACCTATGCTCTTTTTGGATGGAACTCATATCAAACAACATAGAGTACAAGGGGTTATACTTGCAGCAAGTGTTTTAAACGGTAACAATGAGCTATTCACTGTAGTATACTCCATCGTAGACTCAGAAACATATGACAATTGGGTCTGGTTTCTACAAAATTTGAAAAAGGAATTACTCTTAGATAGAAGGATCACCTTCCTATCAGACAAGGGAAAAGGTCTAAAGGAAGTAATTTCTGACATATTTCCAAATGATCATTATGGCTATTGTTTCTAGCACATCATGCAGAACTTCAACGACCAATGTGCAGGGAAATATGCCACCCCTTTCAAAAAATTACTTAGAAAAATCCTCAGCGCATTGCCTATGTTGTCACTAAATAAGAGTACCAAGACGCAATGATCGCAATGGAGATTAATTCTACTAATGCCAAAGAATGGGTGCTCCGAAATGATGTCGAACACTAGTCCCATGTTCGATTCCCAGGACAAAGGTTCGCATGTTCAATTACACTGAAGCGATATGTTCTATTATAATCTGCCATTTATGTTCTTACAGTTAGACATTGGCAGGTCTTATAGTAATAGCTATAAACTGTTATAGTAAGCATTGTCTTACAGTTAGAGATATATGATGTTATAGGACATGTTAAATGTGGTTACAGTAAATAGTGAAGACATGTTACAGATATATGATGTTACACTAATTTCCTTTCGATTGTATCACAAGTTTGGCGAGTTATACTCTAATTTGGCAGAGTCATTTAACAATTGGATACATAATGCGAGAAGTCTATACTAATACTATAGATGGTTGACAAAATTAGAGTTCAAATAATGAAAATGGCTGCAAAGAGGAAAATTGACACAGCCTTGTGGGACACTCCATACTGTCCTAAAGTACAAAAATTTATCGAACGAAACCTTCATCAAAGAAGAAGCTTAGCAATACGTCATTCATACGACATAATCAAATTTGAGGTTATTCAAAATATGAAGGTGTACGCCGTAGACCTCAATCAACAAACATGCTTCAGTGGACATTGACAACTTGTCAAGATTCTTTGCAAGCATGCATGCACAACAATTGACAGTAATAAGGAGACCGTCTCTTAATATGTTTCAACATTTTACAACACAGAAGTGTATAGAGCTGCATACGAAACTAACATTCAATCGATCCCAACATTTGACATGCTAGATCCACCTCCACTATCTGATATTCTAATCAAGCCACTGTTAACAAAACGGTTGCCAAGAAGACCGAGAAAGAGGAATTCTACATTCAAGAGGAGAAGTAGAGAATGCGTATATTTGTTCAAGGTGCAAACAAATAGGTCACAATAGAAGAATTTATAGCAACCCACCCCACAATCCTAAATGAATTAAAAAAATTTATATCTCAAGCTCTCTTTTTTATTATTTAGTTACAATGTGTATGTGATGTCAATGATTGTTGTAAGTGCACTACACACGTTATGTAAGTGTGCTACACACGTTATGTAAGTACAACTTTCATCGACGGTGGAGGCAGATAGACCTGTAGACATGTCAGTTCACGGGTTTTCGAAAGGACGGAAGGATAAGACGAGAATAAGAAAAATAGACCGATATAAAAGAGACAAAACTCGTGAATTGAGGGTCGTAAATGTTGATGTCTCAAAAGTAGAGACTTCAAATTAAACTAAGTGGAAAAAGTAAAGACTCTACAACTTCCAATATTCTAATAGAGACTAGGAAAAAAGTAACACTCTCTGACATAGACCTCCAATTAATTTTCCCTAATTTAAACATTTAAAAAAATACAGGAATAACTATAATACAGCAGACTATAAAAATGCATTTATGGACTCCTTTGTCCATTAGTATGACGTCTCTCTTCTTATCTTGGCACCTCGGAGACTTAGCGCCCAAGGATATGGAAAACAGAACAATACGCTATCGAGTATGAAATGCTTCTCAAAATCGTGATGTCTGGAGTGATACTCATGGATATGACGGTAGCAGTCCATCCATTATATTAACATGGCTGGTTTTGACCGGGTTTACTTGATTTAAAAATCAGGAGCAAAAATAATTTTTATCAGAAAGATTGGATTGTAATAAAATAATTTTATTAATTGAGAGTCTTTGACATGTTTTTTCATCACTTGTCTAAAAGAATTAATTACTTGCAATTCATTTCAATTTTATTGAAAGGTACATCCTTCTTAATTATAACAAATATTTCTCAATCAAGAATTAAGGGCATACCACAGGATTGGGATGGGTTGTCCCCCACGCAATCGTGGGAGAGGTTTAACCATTCGTTAATTAGATTATAAGTTAAAGGGGAATTTAGCTCTAGAATCGTATAAACAAGGACTTATCCTTAACTTAAGAGATTCAGATTGACTCCTTTTATTAATGTTGGGTAGGCCGTCTATGCTCATGATTTTAATGCATTCAATCCCTCTCCGGGTTAATTTGGAGCAGTTGCTTCCAACTTTCCTTCTTTGATGCTGGGTCTATTGTCAGTGCCTTGATATGTATGAGGCTTTGAGACCATGTACGCGCGGTTATGTTTTACGGATTATAATAACAAGACTAGTTAGTGACGACTGGTAAATGGGAAGTCAGCAACATCAATACTAGTTAACAGTGACCAAATCTGATCTACGCCAAGTGTGCATACATGGCGAAGAATATGCAAATCAGGTACCAATAATATATGAATGTCCCTCTCACCTTATGGCCAAACCCTAGTTGAAAGGGTCCTTGATCTTATCCTCTCTCTCTCTCTCTCTATACAGTTGAGGTTACAAAAATTAACAGATATCTAATTAAGCAAGATATTTCTGTACTTATAAGAGTAATGACATTGGACTAATATAGTTGGCAATGTGGAGAAAAGAAAAACAAGTCAATGTGTGCACTAGCTAGTCAGTTCTGTGGTAGGACTGAATAAAATTACTTTTTAAACAGAAGAACATCAGTCCTCCGAGTCGACAGCATCCATCAACACGTCATATATATTATACCGCAGCCACACCGGAAGCACTCCAGAATAAGACCAATATCCTGATGATCCGCAGCCAGGGATGTGTCATTCCATTTAGCTAGCCAGGTACCGGCTTGCCTTGGGTTAAATGTTTATAACTAGGAAACTGACATGATGCAACACTGCACCGATCATGAAATGGGTACAACTAAAACCCACAATTTGACTCCAGTAAGGAACACTCTACAAGCAAAACAGAAATTAAAAGAATCTTCGTTGCTAATAAGTTTATGTCTAGCCGAATTCGTGTTTTAATTTGATGAGTATAAGAATATTCAAACCAGATAAACCACATTGGATGCATCAAACGTAAAAACTAACATAATGATTACATATACATCAGATAATACTTTAGTTCAAATCGACATTGTTCTAATTCCTTTTTAATATACTATCATGCTTTTAATTGATACAGTCCTTAGCACTGAATTGTAGCGTAGGTGGTCTCTTCGGAGACATCAGATAAAATTGGAACCATATAGACAAGATTAGCATAACCCCTCTGTCAGGATGACAAGCCACAAATCAAGAAATCATCCAAAGTATTAAGAGACAACACTACAAAAAAAAAAATAAGATTTATCAACGACTATATATCAGTAGTTATAGATAGTTGTTACCATATATAACTTATGTCAACGACTATGAATAATCGTTAACAAATGTTAAGTATATGTCAACGACTTAAATGAACTGTTGACATATGATTAGTATTTGTCAACGGCTACATTTAGCCGTTGACATATGAAACTTTTATCAACAATTATATATAAAGTCCTTGATATATTCTCAACGTTTGTCAACGACTATGAATAGTCATTGACATATGATTAGTATTTGTCGGCTACATTTAGTCGTTGGCATATGATAATTTTTTTTTCAGTGGTTATATAAAATTGTTGATCTATGCTCAATATTTGTCAATGACTATGAATAGTCATTGACATATGATTAATATTTGTCAACGTCTACTTTTAGTTGTTGACATATGTTACATTTGTCAGCGGCTATATAAGCCGTTGACATATACTTAAGAAAAAAAAATCTGAAAAGTGGCGGGCAATCTCCCGCCCTTTGAATAACAACTTTTCATTAAAATAAATAAAGACCCACCTGCCCTGCCCCCTCCGTGCTCTCTCCCCACCTCGGCCCCCTCCCTGCTTCTGCTCTCTCTCTCTCTCTCTCTCTCTCTCTCTCTCTCTCTCTCTCTCTCTCTCATCTCTCTCTCTCTCTCCTCTCTCTCTCTCTCTCTCTCTCTCTCGCTCGCTCTTGCTCTCAGAGCAGGGTGGCATCAACGGGCCCAGCGGCGACGATGAGCTCCCCCATCGTCACCAACCACAACTACTCCCTCCGATGTCTCCTCCTCGATTCAGTTTGTCCCGTCGTCACCAACCCCGACTACTCCCTCCGTTGCTTCCTTCTCGCCTCCCACCGTTGCTTCTTTCACCGCCAAGGCTCCGACGTAGCATCAACCCCACCTCCGGCCTGTGCTTCCTCTTGGCGCCAAGGACCTTGTCCTGGTTCATGAGCGCTAGGGAGGCCATGTAGATGCCATCCTCGTTCCGGGTCAGGAACTTGCACGCGGGGGCAGGCCGTAGCACCGCCCCACCTTGTCGTCCTCCCTGTCGACGAGGCAGCAGGTGAGGATGGAGTAGCTGGCCAGGAGCTGGAGGATGCGGTCGAGCATGATCGGGGCCTGTGAGTTCTTGGTGGGGAGTAGGGCGACGATCTCTGCAGGGGAAAGCTGCGCGCCTAGCCCCTCCCTCTTGATGATCTCTAGAAGCTCGAGCTCGACGGCGGCCTTAAGGGTCATGGGGAGGATGGAGGCGCTGTCCACAACAATAATAAATGTCCACAATATAAAAATAATCAAAATGTCTACAACACAATAATAATAAAAATATCCACAACACAACAATAATAAACTGTCCAAAACATCAACAATAATAAAAATATCCACAACACAATAATAATAAAATGTCCACAACATCAGAATAATAAAATGCCCATAATAATAATAGAAATATCCACAACATCACAATAATAAAATGCCAACAACAATAATAAAAATGTCTACAACAATAATAATAATGAAATGAAAATCATGAATCCTCGTCCTCGTCTTCATCCTTGTGCTCGTCTCCTCCCACTCCACCCGATGAAGGAACCTACAATACATATATAACAATAATAAGTTAAAATTAATACTATTATAAGCAATAACTTATTTTAGAAGCATAAATTAATACTATTATAAGCAATAAATTATTTAATTTCATAGATTTTTATTCACTCACTTTCAGTCAATATTTTGATCGCACTATATATTTTTGTCACACAAATCGGGAGTCCGAATTGAACTCCGTCAGTTACCAAAAATCACACTCATCGCCCCGACTGTGCTGGAAAAAACCGGATGCCAATCGGATGAGTATTTCTAATTTTGGACCCACAAACATAAGTTTTTCATTTCTTAACTAAACTAACTTGTTTATTGTCACTTTGAGCGTCGAGCTCAAACCGGGAGTCCAAATTGAACTCTGTTAGTTTCTACAAGTCACACTCATCGCCCCGACCGTGCTGGAACAAACCGGAGGCCAATCGGATGAGTATTTCTAATTTTGAACCTCCAAACCTAAGTTCTTCATTTTTCATCTAAACTAACTTGCTTAATGTAAGTTTGAGGCGTCAAGCTAAAACCGGGAGTCCGAATTGAACTCCGTCAGTTTCCACAAATCACACTCATCGCCCCGACCGTACTGGAACAAATCGGAGGCCAATTGGATGAGTATTTCTAATTTTGGACCCACAAACCTAAGTTTTTCATTTTTTAACTAAACTAACTTGTTTATTGTGACTTTAAGTGTCGAGCTCAACCGGGAGTCCGAATTGAACTCCGTCAGTTTCCACAAGTCACACTCATCGCCCCGACCGTGTTGGAACAAACCGGAGGCCAATCGGATGAGTATTTCTAATTTTGGACCTACAAACCTAAGTTTTTCATTTTCTAACTACACTAACTTGTTTATTGTGACTTTGAGCGTCAAGCTCAAACCGGGAGTCCGAATTGAACTCCATCAGTTTCCACAAGTCACACTCATCGCCTCGACCGTGCTGGAACAAACCGGAGGCCAATCAGATGAGTATTTCTAATTTTGGACCCAAAAACCTAAGTTTTTCATTTTTTAACTAAACTAACTTGTTTATTGTGACTTTGAGCGTCGAGCTCAAACCGCGAGTCCGAATTGAACTCCGTCGATTTTCACAAGTCACACTCATCACCCCGACCGTGCTAGAACAAACCAGAGTCCAATCGGATGAGTATTTCTAATTTTGGACCCACAAACCTAAGTTTTTCATTTTTTAACTAAACTAACTTGTTCATTGTGACTTTGAGCGTCGAGCTCAAACCGCGAGTCCGAATTAAACTCCGTCGATTTCCACAAGTCACACGCATCACCCCGACCGTGCGGGAACAAACCGGAGTCCAATCGGATGAGTATTTCTAATTTTGGACCCACAAACCTATGTTTTTCATTTTTTAACTAAACTAACTTGTTTATTGTGACTTTGAGCGTCGAGCTCAAACCGGGAGAACGAATTGAACTCCGTCGGTTTCCACAAGTCACACTCATCGCCCCGACCATGCTGGAACAAATCGGAGGCCAATCAGATGAGTATTTCTAGTTTTGGACCCCCAAACGTAGCTAAGTTTTTTATTTTTTAACTAAACTAACTTACTAAATGTGAATTTGAGCGTCCAGCTCAAAACGGGAGTCCGAATTGAACTCCGTCAGTTACCACAAGTCACACTCATCGCCCCGACCGTGTTGGAACAAACCGGAGGCCAATCGGATGAGTATTTCTAATTTTGGACCCACAAACCTAAGCTTTACATTTTTTAACTAAACTAACTTGTTTATTGTGACTTTGAACGTCGAGCTCAAACCGTGAGTCCGAATTGAACTTCGTCGATTTCCACAAGTCACACTCATCACCCCGACCGTGCTGGAACAAACTGGAGTCCAATCGGATGAGTATTTCTAATTTTGGACCCACAAACCTAAGTTTTTCATTTTTTAACTAAACTAACTTGTTTATTGTGACTTTGAGCGTCGAGCTCAAACCGGGAGTCCGAATTGAACTCCGTCAGTTTCCACAAGTCACACTCATCGCCCCGAACGTGCTGGAACAAACCGGAGGCCAATCGGATGAGTATTTCTAATTTTGGACCCACAAACCTAAGTTTTTCATTTTTTAACTAAACTAACTTGTTTATTGTGACTTTGAGGGTCGAGCTCAAACCGGGAGTCCGAATTGAACTCCGTCAGTTTCCACAAGTCACACTCATAGCCCCGACCGTGCTGGAACAAACCGGAGGCCAATCGGATGAGTATTTCTAATTTTGGACCCACAAACCTAAGTTTTTCTTTATTTAACTAAACTAACTTGTTTATTGTGACTTTGAGCGCCGAGCTCAAACCGCGAGTCCGAATTGTACTCCGTCGATTTCCACAAGTCACAATCATCACCCCGACCGTGCTGGAACAAACCAGAGTCCAATCGGATGAGTATTTCTAATTTTGGACCCAAAACCTAAGTTTTCCATTTTTTAACTAAACTAACTTGTTTAATGTGACTTTGAGCGTCGAGCTCAAACCGGGAGTCCGAATTGAACTCCGTCGGTTTCCACAAGTCACACTCATCGCCCCGACCATGCTGGAACAAATCGGAGGCCAATCAGATGTGTATTTCTAGTTTTGGACCCCCAAACGTAGCTAAGTTTTTTATTTTTTAACTAAACTAACTTGCTAAATGTGAATTTGAGCGTCCAGCTCAAACTGGGAGTCCGAATTGAACTCCGTCAGTTTCCACAAGTCACACTCATCGCCCTGACCGTGCTGGAACAAACCGGAGGCCAATCGGATGAGTATTTGTAATTTTGGACCCACAAACCTAAGTTTTTTATTTTTTAACTAAACTAACTTGTTTATTGTGACTTTGAGCGTCGAGCTCAAACTGGGAGTCCGAATTGAACTCCGTCAATTTCCACAAGTCACACTCATCGCCCCGACCGTGCTGGAACAAACCGGAGGCCAATCGGATGAGTATTTCTAATTTTGAACTTCCAAACCTAAGTTCTTCATTTTTCATCTAAACTAACTTGCTTAATGTAAGTTTGAGGCGTCAAGCTAAAACCGGGAGTCCGAATTGAACACCGTCAGTTTCCACAAATCACACTCATCCCCCTGACCGTGCTGAAACAAATCGGAGGCCAATTGGATGAGTATTTCTAATTTTGGACCCACAAACCTAAGTTTTTCATTTTTTAACTAAACTAACTTGTTTATTGTGACTTTAAGCGTTGAGCTCAAACCGGGAGTCCGAATTGAACTCCGT
The DNA here is from genome assembly GCA_014218235.1 of Colocasia esculenta. NCBI lineage: Eukaryota > Viridiplantae > Streptophyta > Magnoliopsida > Alismatales > Araceae > Colocasia > Colocasia esculenta. The sequence continues at coordinate 84,660,280 of CM024760.1, forward strand.
CAGTTTCCACAAGTCACACTCATCGCCCCGACCTTGCAGGAACAAACTAGAGGCCAATCGGATGAGTATTTCTAATTTTGGACACACATACCTAAGTTTTTCATTTTTTAACTAAACTAACTTGTTTATTGTGACTTTGAGCGTCAAGCTCAAACTGGGAGTCCGAATTGAACTCCGTCAGTTTCCACAAGTCACACTCATCGCCCCGACCGTGCTGGAACAACCGGAGGCCAATCGGATGAGTATTTCTAATTTTGGACCCACAAACCTAAGGTTTTCATTTTTTAACTAAACTAACTTGTTTATTGTGACTTTGAGCGTCGAGCTCAAACCGGGAGTCCGAATTGAACTCCGTCAGTTTCCACAAGTCACACTCATAGCTCCGACCGTGCTGGAACAACCGGAGGCCAATCGGATGAGTATTTCTAATTTTGGACCCACAAACCTAAGTTTTTCATTTTTTAACTAAACTAACTTGTTTATTGTGACTTTGAGCGTCGAGCTCAAACTACGAGTCCGAATTGAACTCCATCGATTTCCACAAGTCACACGCATCACCCCGACCGTGCTGGAACAAACCGGAGTCCAATCGGATGAGTATTTCTAATTTTGGACCCACAAACCTATGTTTTTCATTTTTTAACTAAACTAACTTATTTATTGTGACTTTGAGCGTCGAGCTCAAACTGGGAGTTCGAATTGAACTCCGTCGGTTTCCACAAGTCACACTCATCGCCCCGACCATGCTGGAACAAATCGGAGGCCAATCAGATGAGTATTTCTAGTTTTGGACCCCCAAATGTAGCTAAGTTTTTTATTTTTTAACTAAACTAACTTATTAATGTGAATTTGAGCGTCCAGCTCAAAACGGGAGTCCGAATGAACTCCGTCAGTTTCCACAAGTCACACTCATCGCCCCGACCGTGCAGGAACAAACCAGAGGCCAATCGGATGAGTATTTCTAATTTTGGACCCACAAACCTAAGTTTTTCATTTTTTAACTAAACTAACTTGTTTATTGTGACTTTGAGCGTCGAGCTCAAACCGGGAGTCCGAATTGAACTCCGTCAATTTCCACAAGTCACACTCATAGCCCCAACCGTACTGGAACAAACCGGAGGCCAATCGGATGAGTATTTCTAATTTTGGACCCACAAACCTATGGTTTTCATTATTTAACTAAACTAACTTGTTTATTGTGACTTTGAGGGCCGAGCTCAAACCGCGAGTCTGAATTGTACTCCGTCGATTTCCACAAGTCACAATCATCACCCCGACCGTGCTGGAACAAACCAGAGTCCAATCGGATGAGTATTTCTAATTTTGGACCCACAAACCTAAGTTTTTCATTTTTTAACTAAACTAACTTGTTTAATGTGACTTTGAGCGTCGAGCTAAAACCGGGAGTCCGAATTGAACTCCGTCGGTTTCCACAAGTCACACTCATCGCCCCGATCATGCTTGAACAAATCGGAGGCCAATCAGATGTGTATTTCTAGTTTTGGACCCCCAAACGTAGCTAAGTTTTTTATTTTTTAACTAAGCTAACTTGCTAAATGTGAATTTGAGCGTCCCGCTCAAACCGGGAGTCCGAATTGAACTCCGTCAGTTTCCACAAGTCACACTCATCGCCCCGGCCGTGCTGGAACAAACCGGAGGCCAATCGGATGAGTATTTCTAATTTTGGACCCACAAACCTAAGTTTTTCATTTTTTATCTAAACTAACTTGTTTATTGTGACTTTGAGCGTCGAGCTCAAACCGGGAGTCCGAATTGAACTCCGTCAATTTCCACAAGTCACACTCATCGCCCCGACCGTGCTGGAACAAACCGGAGGCCAATTGGATGAGTATTTCTAATTTTGAACTTCCAAACCTAAGTTCTTCATTTTTCATCTAAACTAACTTGCTTAATGTAAGTTTGAGGCGTCAAGCTAAAACCGGGAGTTCAAATTGAACTCCGTCAGTTTCCACAAATCAGACTCATCCCCCCGACCGTGCTGAAACAAATCGGAGGCCAATTGGATGAGTATTTCTAATTTTGGACCCACAAAACTAAGTTTTTCATTTTTTAACTAAACTAACTTGTTTATTGTGACTTTAAGCGTTGAGCTCAAACCGGGAGTCCGAATTGAACTCCGTAAGTTTCCACAAGCCACACTCATCGCCCCGACCGTGCAGGAACAAACCAGAGGCCAATCGGATGAGTATTTCTAATTTTGGACCCACATACCTAAGTTTTTCATTTTTAACTAAACTAACTTGTTTATTGTGACTTTGAGCGTCGAGCTCAAACCGGGAGTCCGAATTGAACTCCGTCAGTTTCCACAAGTCACACTCATCGCCCCGACCGTGCTGGAACAAACCGGAGGCCAATCAGATGAGTATTTCTAATTTTGGACCCATAAACCTAAGTTTTTCATTTTTTAACTAAACTAACTTGTTTATTGTGACTTTGAGCGTCGAGCTCAAACCGCGAGTCCGAATTGAACTCCGTCGATTTCCACAAGTCACACTCATCACCCCGACTGTGCTGGAACAAACTGGAGTCCAATCGGATTAGTATTTCTAACTTTGGACCCACAAACCTAAGTTTTTCATTTTTTAACTAAACTAACTTGTTTATTGTGACTTTGAGCGTCGAGCTCAAACCGGGAGTCCGAATTGAACTCCGTCAGTTTCCACAAGTCACACTCATCGCCCCGACCGTGCTGGAACAAACCGGAGGCCAATCGGATGAGTATTTCTAATTTTGGACCCACAAACCTAAGTTTTTCATTTTTTAACTAAACTAACTTGTTTATTGTGACTTTGAGCGTCGAGCTCAAACCGGGAGTCCGAATTGAACTCCGTCAGTTTCCACAAGTCACACTCATAGCCCCGACCGTGCTGGAACAAACCAGAGGCCAATCGGATGAGTATTTCTAATTTTGGACCCACAAACCTATGTTTTTCATTTTTTAACTAAACTAACTTGTTTATTGTGACTTTGAGCGTCGAGCTCAAACCGCGAGTCCGAATTGAACTCCGTCGATTTCCACAAGTCACACGCATCACCCCGACTGTGCTGGAACTAACCGGAGTCCAATCGGATGAGTATTTCTAATTTTGGACCCACAAACCTATGTTTTTCATTTTTTAACTAAACTAACTTGTTTATTGTGACTTTGAGCGTCGAGCTCAAACCGGGAGTTCGAATTGAACTCCGTCGGTTTCCACAAGTCACACTCATCGCCCCGACCATGCTGGAACAAATCGGAGGCCAATCAGATGAGTATTTCTAGTTTTGGACCCCCAAACATAGCTAAGTTTTTTATTTTTTAACTAAACTAACTTGTTTATTGTGACTTTGAGCGTCGAGCTCAAACGGGAGTCCGAATTGAACTCCGTCAGTTTCCACAAGTCACACTCATTGCCCCGACCGTGCTGGAACAAACCGGAGGCCAATCGGATGAGTATTTCTAATTTTGGACCCACAAACCTAAGCTTTTCATTTTTAACTAAACTAACTTGTTTATTGTAACTTTGAGCGTCGAGCTCAAGCCGGGAGTCCGAATTGAACTCCGTCAATTTCCACAAGTCACACTCATCGCCCCGACCGTGCTGGAACAAACCGGAGGCCAATCGGATGAGTATTTCTAATTTTGGACCCACAAACCTAATTTTTCATTTTTTAACTAAACTAACTTGTTTATTGTGACTTTGACCGTCGAGCTAAAACCGGGAGTCCGAATTGAACTCCGTTAGTTTCCACAAGTCACACTCATCACCCCGACCGTGATGGAACAAACCTTAGAGACCCGGTAGCAACAAGAGTTCAACGTCTACTTCCAAAATCTCCTGATTCAACCGACCCTTCAGCCTCAGCTTCACGAACGGGCCGTCCAATTCCGCCAGATGAAGCTCCCCTTCAATCCCAAACTAAAACCACCACCACAACAATTGGGACAAGAAGAGAAAGCTCAGTTCTTTCTGGGTTCGTACTATGACCCCTAGGTGATTTATCCGGCACATTCGAAAGGCTGTTGAAGGGTTTGAGTACTTCCGACACCTGTGATGCCGACCGGATGAGAGGGAGAGACTGAGGGAGGGAGGGCCAGAGGGGGGGAGCGCAGAAGGGGAGAAGCCGGAGGGGGGGAGGGCCGGAGGGGGGGAGGGCCGGAGGGGGGGAGCGCAGAAGGGGAGAAGCTAGAGGGGGGGAGGGCCAGATGAGAGGGAGAGACAAAGGGAGGGAGGGGAGGACCGGAGGGGGGGAGCGCAGAAGGGGAGAAGCCGAAGGGGGGGAGGGCCGAAGGGGGGGAGGGCCAGATGAGAGGGAGAGGCAAAGGGAGGGAGGGGAGGACACTTACCGCCACGTCTGCAAGGGTCCGCCAACAGGTGGCCGCCTCGCCGGGAGGGCGCTGGCCGCGCTGTCGCCGGCGGAGATGGCGAGGGGAAGAAGGATGTAGGGCCGCAGGAGGGGATTTCGAATTTGGCTTAGAAGATTTGGGGGAAACGTGGGAGAGGGAGTCGCTAGGTTGGGTAGTGTTTTTAAGGATGTGTTTTTATATGTTAGGTATGGACTATTAGATGTAACCAAGTAAATTTTTTTCTTAATTTTTTTCCAAGTAAATGATAATCAAGTAAAATAAAAGAAATTTTAGTCTGCATGCTTCAAAATTTTTTGGAGTTGGCCACCTTTCTTTATGTGCTTATACTCAACTGATGCACCTGTCCAAGAAAAATTCATCCCTAAAGTGCACAAATTCTTTTCACCCCACTACGAAGTGGACGATCTTGGCTACTAAATTGTACACCATGTAGGCTCCTCAAAGTCCTAAGAAAGTAAGAAACAAAACTACAGAAATGCAAGCGGGGCAAGCCGGCAAGGCTGTTGGGGGTCCAGATCGATTCTCCAAAAGATGATACAATGGCAATATTTGAAGTTTTCGCTTTTTAAAGAAAAGAACTGTGATAAAGGGGATAGACATAAGATAACTATATATGGTCCTATGGATGTCAGCTCAGTTGGGGTTCGCTCGCCACCAGGCCAGCACCGCCAGGTTCGCCACTAGGTCGTCTCCCTCACCAGTCCACCAGGATGACCACTCACAGACACAGTCACACAGTAGGTTCCTTAGCCACAAAAAATTAAAAAAAAAAACCTGCCATATCCCTGGCTTCCGCAGCCGCAGGCGGAAGGAAGAGCCGAAGAAGCGAGGCCGCGAGAGTCCCTAGAATATATATTTATATATGTTTGTTAGTATAAATATTACATTTAAATATACGACGGAGAGGGTGTTGTGCATGCGTGTATTAAGTATTTATAATAGTTGTCGACCTAAGTTAGATAAAATACAATACCAAATTTAAGTATATATTTTTAAATATCAATAAATAATTATCAATTTTTGATAATATCTTTTAGATGGATGAAATATATATTGAGCATATTTTAAGTTTAAATTACATACTAATATATATAGTTAATTTTTTATTTCTATAGTATTTTAATTATTATTGAAATATAAACGTACATGTTTAAATGTAAATAAAGAATATGCCATATGGAAGTGCATGTGCCGATAATATTGATTTGGTATCATGATATTACCAACGTCTGACAACATCAAATATATACTTTTGGAGATGGGAAGCAGAGGTGCATCTAGATTGAATAGATAATTAAACTACATGAAAAGTGGTGACATCGCAATGCGCATATAAGGAAAACTTCCTACCACAAGTGGAGAGCTAGGCCGCTTCGTCGGTTCTTATCGCCAAAAAATTTAACATATTGATCAACCATGTGTAGCAAATATGTCACTGTGAGGATGTTAGACATGTATTGTCAAGTAAATGTTAAAATCAGAAATAAGAAAAGTCAAGTAAACAAATTTATACAGATGAGTTCTCATGAAGTGAGAATTTCTCATGTATTGAACAATTAGATATTGAGTTTCAAATACTCACATGTACACTATCTGAAACCAAATATCTAGAAATTTTTAACATGTACTTTAGGTACAATGCCACACCAGACCATTCACACTCCCATGGGCACAAGTACTTTTGGGTGCTCCTCCCAGGACCAGGTCAGGGCCTTTTTATTGGCTCATTCTAGCATTGTAAATGATGCTCAGTCTGTCCCCATGTAATTTTAATTAATTACATATTTATTTTGGTGATTAACAAAACCAAACAAAACCCTATCAAAAAATTCTAACACATTCTTCATAAGTCTTAAGTACAGGAAATATACCAAGGTCAAACAAGCCAATATTGGTAAGTACTACCCTTTCTGAAGCTTCAATCATCTCAAGATCATATTTCTCTAAGTCCGCATCGACTCCTGTTAAAAGTCACATGGATTTCCTTATGTGTGTATAGATTTCAATAGAGCTATAACGATTTCTTTTTAAGACTAAAATATCATGGTGTTTCAATCAAGTCGTTCCCGTAACGATTCCTTAAGTTATCGCAACGATTTCTTTAGAACTCGTAACGACTTGCCCGTCGCAACGATTCCTTAAGTTATCGCAACGATTTCTTTAGAACTCGTAACGACTTGCCCGTCTTAACGATTCTATAAGTCATCGCAACGACTTCTTTAGAATTCGCAACGACTTGCTTTCCATAATGATTTCTTAAGTTATCATAAAGATTTCTTTAGAATTTGCAACAACTTGCTCGCCGTAACGATTTCTTAAGTCATCATAACGAATTCTTTAGAATTCGCAACGACTTGCTCGCCGTAACGATTTCTTAAGTCATCATAACGATTTCTTTAGAATTCGCAACGACTTGCTCGCCGTAACGATTTCTCAAGTTATCATAACGATTTCTTTAGAATTTGCAACGACTTACTCGCCGTAACGATTTCTCAAGTTATCATAACGATTTCTTTAGAATTCGCAACGACTTGCTTTCTGCAACAATTTCTTTAGAGCTCATAACGATTTGCCTCGCACATCGATTTCTTTAGAGCTCATAACGATTTGCTTCGTGCATCGATTTATTTAAAGCTCATAATGATTTGTTAAGTGTTCACAATGATTTCTTCGGTGAACACAATGACTTGCGTTCTATAACGATTTGTCAAGTGTTTCACAACGATTTCTTCAGTGAACACAACGACTTGCTTTCTACAACGATTTATTAAGTGTTTCACAACGATTTCTTCGGTGAACACAACGACTTGCTTTCTATAACGACTTATTAAGTGTTCATATTGAATCCTTCAGTAAATGTAACGATTTGCTATGACTCATAACGACTTGGTCAAACTGACTTGATCATAACGATTTCATAAGTCATATAGACAACGACTTTATAGTTTATATCGACTTGACATTTATCTTAAAGCGTTGAATAGTCAAAGTCTTCTGTTATCTGTCTGACTGTTGTGCATTTAATGAAGACTGAACGTATCTCTGCATGCATGCAGATGATATCCTTTTATTATTGTGCATATTCTGTCAACATCTTTTAGAACAAGCTATTTGGCATTGCTATTTTGGTGAATACTCACATCATCGTTTACTGACAACAAGAGACAGCCTAGCTGTCTACTGTTCTAGCATTTAATATGTGCAGGGTCCTAAAGACATTCTGTCATACAACGTTGGACAATTTAGACGCCAGAAGACCTTATCTCTTTGCGTGCTCAAATGGATAAAAGATTGTTGAAGCTTCCAAATGTCAAGCAGTCTAACGTCTACCAATCTAAGAGACAACGGTTACTTCAACGGCCAAATTTCAAAAGAAGATTTAAATACAAGACAAAAGAGAAGAATGAGGAGTCACGGTGTGGAGAACAAGCATCTCACCTATACAAGCATTCAAATTCTTCTGCAAGAAGTCTAGAGCCAAGAATCTCATTCCTCATCATCTTTAGCTCTTCGCTCTCTGAGCTGTAATAGAATTTCTAAGAGAGCCCGTGTAGTTCTGAGAGTGTGCCTTATTTAGATCTCTTGCTCTCAGTGCTTGTTGCTTCAGATCTTGGCTTGTAAAAGCTTGATCTAGGGCTTGAATTCATTCTATTCTCTTTGTTGTGTTTCCCTTCGTGTGTGAAGGAAGACCTGGTGGGATCCAGGGTGCTGTTTTCCTTCGGTTGTGAAGGAAGACCTGGTGGGATATCCAGGGTGTTGTTGTTCCCTTCTGGGGTGAAGGAAGACCAGCTGAGCTGGGTGTTGTACTGTCCATAGGGGGACTGTACCCTAGTTAGTGAAATCCTGAGTTGTTGCTCAGGGACTGGACGTAGGACTCCTAAGGAAAGGAGGTCTGAACCAGGATAATTCCTTTCGTTGTGTGATTGATTCTTTGTGGGTTTGTTGTTCACACTAACTGTTACTAACCAACATCGAAGATTGTTTTTGTGTATATTTTTACGTACAGGTGTCACCTAGATAAATTTTTTAAAGACCCATTCACCACCCCTTTGGGCTTGTCAACTGGGCAACAAGTGGTATCAGAGCGAGTCTCTTCGACAAAGAAGAAAGATCCAACGATCTGAAGAGTAAAGATCCATGGCAGCCCAAAGTAACATAGAAGGTCAGTCTGTCAACCGACCCCCTCTCTTTGATGGTGAAGATTATGCTTATTGGAAAACCAAAATGGAGTACTTTCTTCAAGGTCACGACTATCAGATATGGTCAATAGTAGAAGAAGGTGATCTCCTGGTCACAAATGAGAAAGCTCAGTGGACAGATGATGACAAGAAAAAGATCTCCTTAAACTGTAAGGCTAAGAGTATTTTGAGCTGTGCACTAAGCAAAAAGGAATTCAACAGAGTTTCAGCCTGCAAATCCGCAATGGAGATGTGGGAAAAGCTTAGAATTACCTATGAAGGCACATACAAGGTGAAGGAGACAAGAATTGATATTCTCGTTACTCAAAATGAAAGATTTCAGATGCAATCAGGTGAGTCCATAACTCAAATGTTCAGTCGATTCATAGATATTACAAATGGATTGGCTGGACTTGGGAAAACCTATGAGATTGGAGACATGGTGAGGAAAATTCTTAGATCCCTACCATCTTCATGGACTCCCAAAGTTACAGCCATTGAAGAAGCTAATGATCTAAAGAGAATGTCCTTGGAAAAGCTCATTGGGTCCCTTATGGCCCATGAGATAAACATGGAAAGATTAGGAGAATCCTCCAGCAGAAAGAAGCAGTCAAATGCGCTCAAGGCTGATGAAGAGTTGTCAGAAGAATCACTAGACAACAGTGAGAACAGCAAGGACAGTGATGATGAAGAAGCTATGCTGTCCAGAAGACTACAACGAATTCTAGCCAAAAGAAGAAGTTTCAATCTGGCAGAAGATTCTTCAAGAAAAATAAAGAGTTTAAGAAGCCAGAAGGAAAAGATCTGAAGAAAGGAGAACCTACATGTTATGAGTGCAAGAAGCCTGGACATATCAAGGCAGAGTGTCCAAAGCTCAAGAAAGATGGACACAAGAAGAAAGATAACTTCAGACGATTCAAGAAATACAAGAAGAAGGCAATGGCAGCCGCATGGGAAAACAACAGCGACTCAGACAGTGGGTCAAGCTCAACCAGTGATGAAGAAGAAGCCAACTTGGCTTTCATGGCAAATACAGATGACAAGGTAACATCTGATTCCTCCTTTGATTCTTGCAATGATTCTGATTCTGATAATTTAGAGGATGCATTCAATGAACTATATGATAAATATAGAGATGTATCTAAATTATTGAAAGTTAGTAAGAAAAACATCACTTGTTTAGAAAATACAAACTCAGATCTAAAATCTGAAAATGAGTAACTAGAAAAACAATTAACTGAACTTAAAAGAAGAAATGAGTTATTATGTGAAGATCTAAAGGATAAGAATGAACAAATAATTAAGTTGGAAAAACAGGCAGGCACAGATGAACTGAAAACAGAAATAAAATCATTAACAGATGAAAATATACAGTTATCTAGCACATTAGAAAAATTCACTAATGGTAAAAACTCCCTAATATTAAAAGGTGTCAGAAGATCAGGTAAGAAGAAAAATGGATTAGGATATACACCCCCAGACAATGAAGAAACCATAATTTATCCTAAAATATATCCAACGCCTAAATTTGTACCTGAACAAGACATTGCATACAAGGCAGATTTCAAATATATAGAAAAAATAACAAAATTGTCCTGCTACAGTCACTGTAACAAGTTAGGACGTATCATAACAACATGCCCAACAAGACATAAGAAATGGATAATTAAAGGTAAATTCAATGATACTAACCAATCAGGACCCAAAAGAATTTGGGTACCTTAAACTTGATGATTTTATTTCAGGGTAACACTCGAGCATCCAAATGGTATTTGGATAGTGGGTGCTCAAGGCACATGTTAGGGAATCAGAAGCTATTCACCCATCTACAAGCTGAAGAAGGAACAGTTACCTATGGAGACAATGGGAAAGGAACAGTGATTGGCAGTGGTTCTGTGAGAAACAAAGGAAAGATAGTCATTGAAGATGTATTGCTTGTCAAAGGACTGAAGCACAATCTCATCAGCATCAGCCAGCTTTGTGACAGAGGTCATCAGATTCAGTTTCAAGAGTCAAAGTGCAGCATATTAAAGAATGGAGCAGTAATTTTCGAAGCCAATAGAGAAAAGAACCTGTATGCACTTCATCTTGAAGAACTCAAGGATCAAGATGTCTGTTTGGCAACAAACAAGGATCAATCAACTGAACTGTGGCACAGAAGACTGGGACATTGCAGCATAGAAGGTATGAGAAAACTGCTAAAGAAGAATCTTGTGGAAGGTCTGCCAAAGGTCAGCACAAAATTGGATGGTGTCTGCAGACCTTGTGCCAAGGGAAAACATGTTAAGAATTCCTTCAAGTCAAAGACTGTAGTGACAACCTCAAAACCCTTAGAACTCCTTCATATGGATTTATTTGGGCCAATGAGAACCACCAGTCTTGGAGGAAAGAACTTCAGATTTGTTATAGTTGATGACTATTCTAGATTTACATGGGTGTCATTCCTAGAACATAAAGATGATACATTTGAAAGCTTTATCAGCTTTAGCAAGAAGGTTCAGAAAGACAAGAAATTCAGTATTATTAGTATTCGATCGGATCATGGAGGTGAATTTCAGAATGAGAAATTTGGAAAGTTCTGTGAAAATGAAGGGATTGAACACAATTTCTCAGCACCAAGGACACCACAGCAAAATGGAGTTGCTGAAAGGAAGAATAGAACTCTATTGGACATGGCAAGAACAATGTTGTCAGAATATAATTTGCCAAGATACTTTTGGGATGAAGCAGTGAACACAACAAGCTATATTATCAACAGAGTAATGATCAGGCCAATCCTAAAGAAGACTGCATACGAACTATTTAAAGGAAAGAAGCCAAAGATCAGCCACTTTAGGACATTTGGATGTCCTTGCTTCATTCACAATAATGGAAAAAGGGATATTGGTAAGTTGGATGCCAAATCAGATGAAGGTATCTTCATGGGGTATGCTTCTAAACCCAAAGGTTATAGAGTATTTAACAAATGTACTTTATTGATTGAATAGTCTGTACATATTATTTTCGATGAAACTAACCCTTCCTTGAGAAAGGAAGAAGATAGTGACAATGATGATGCAGATGAATTGTCCAAGAAACTAAAGGATACCTCAATTGAAGACAAGGATGATCCACCTCTGGAAGACTTGCAACAACAAGATATTACGCATGAAAATCTTCCAAAGGAGTGGAGATACAAGAATGATCACCCACCTGAGAACATTATTGGTGATCCATCTGTAGGGGTAAGAACAAGATGTAATGTAATACCTTGTGACTATCTAGCATTTGTCTCTCAAATAGAGCCTAAGACAGTCAATGAAGCTCTTACTGATGAATCCTGGATTATAGCCATGCAAGATGAACTAAATCAGTTCAAGAGAAACCAAGTATGGTCACTTGTTCCCAGACCATCAGACCATCCAGTTATTGGCACCAAATGGGTGTTCAGATACAAATTGGATGAGGCTGGTGTGATCTTAAGCAACAAGGCCAGACTGGTAGCTCAAGGCTATTCCCAAGAGAAAGGCATAGATTTCGATGAAACCTATGCACATGTAGCTAGACTTGAGGCTATTAGAATATTACTTGCATATGCATCAACAATAGACTTAAAACTATTTAAAATGAATGTCAAATCTGCATTCTTGAATGGTTTAATTAAAGAGGAAGTTTATGTAGAACAGTCTCCAGGTTTTGATGATTCAGAATTTCCTAATCATGTTTTTAAACTTCATAAGGCATTGTATGGTTTAAAGCAAGCACCAAGAGCCTGGTATGAAAGGCTTAGCTCTTTTTTATTAAACCATGGTTTCTCTAGAGGACAGGTAGATAGCACTCTATTTGTAAAATCAAAAGTTAAAAGCATATTACTTGTACATATTTATGTAGATGACATTATCTTTGGATCTACTGATGAATCCCTTTGCAAGTATTTTGAAAAGTTAATGCAGGGAGAGTTTGAAATGAGCATGATGGGAGAACTCATTATTTCCTTGGACTACAAATCAAGCAAGGAGAAGATGGCACCCACATCTGTCAAGCAAAATACACCAAAGAGCTTTTGAAGAAATTCGGTTTTGAGAACACAAAGCCACTCACAACACTAATGAGTACATCTATAAGGATGGATAGTGACAAGGATGGTAAGAAAGTAGATCAAAAGATCTACAGAGGTATGATTGGTTCATTACTTTATTTAACGGCCAGTAGACCTGATATTCTATTCAGTGTATGCATGTGTGCTAGGTATCAAGCAGATCCTAGAGAATCTCATTTAATCTCCGTAAAAAGAATATTTAGATATTTAGCTAAAACTCATGATTTAGGTTTGTGGTATCCAAAATCTTGTGAAATTAATTTAGTAGGATATTCTGATGCTGACTATGCTGGATGCAAAGTAGATAGAAAAAGCACCAGTGGTTGTTGTCAATTTCTTGCAGGGTGTTTGATATCCTGGTCCTCAAAGAAACAAAATTCACTGGCACTGTCTACAGCTGAAGCTGAGTACGTGGCTGCTGGAAGTTGTTGTACACAACTCCTTTGGATAAAGCAACAACTTGAAGATTTTGGATTAAATATCAAATTGATTCCACTATTGTGTGACAACACCAGTGCTATCAATCTCACCAAAAATCCAATCCAACATTCAAGGACCAAACATATTGAGGTTAGATATCATTTCATTCGTGATCATGTTGCAAATGGTAATATTGAAATATCATTTATTGATACAAACGGTCAGTTAGCAGATATTTTCACAAAAGCCTTACCTGAAGAGAGATTCACATCTCTTAGAAGGGAATTGGGCATGAAAAGATTTCTATTTAAAACTGGCATATAAATTTTCAGAATTAAGTAAATTTTCCCTCCATGGATTTAAGCAAAAGAAATTCAAATTATCTTTCCTGGCCGCTCTTCTATTAAAGTCGGTTTGAATAGTCAAACTCTTTTGTCGCTTTCTGCCGCCTTTTGGCGCCTCACTTTCTCCAAAGCATTTATTTAATTACAAAAATCGATGTCGGAACGTTTCATCTCCCATCTTCTACCTTTTTTCCCTCTTTCGTCTGGTTGCCTAAGCCGATGCCCTAACGATTCGGACATCGACTCTCTGCAAGTTTGAAGCTCTTCTCTCCTTCCCGCGACAAATTTCTTGAGGGCTTTCACTCCTTCTTCCTTCTCAACCCTCCAGAAACCCTATTCACCTGATTCCATGGCCGCATCCGTCATCTCCGGAAGTCTTGGGGGCTACGGCGCTGAGTTCCTTACTCCTGAGCAGCAGGAGAGGTTCACGTTTGTGAAGACCAAGCTTTGTGGAAATAAAGCAGTGGATGTAGCTGATCTTGAGAAGAACGGCATGCACAGCATAGTGGCCGCAGTGAGAAGAATGCAGTGGACAATCATTTCGACCTTCTCTGAGGTGAGCTATCCGGATCTTGTGAAGGCATTCTTCGTTTGCTTGAAATCAGAGGCAGATGGGTCCCTGACATCTTCAGTCAAGGGAACCTCGATCAAGATTGATCACAATCTTCTGAAGACTCTATTTGATGTAAGCACAACTAGTCACAGTGGAATCCACACTGTGGATACCCAGGTCAAGGGTCTCGGAATCATTGGTCCTGAATTCCGGTTGAGAGATGGGAAAATAGATATCAATCAGTTGAATGCATTCAACCGTCTTTTGCACTTTATTGTTTGTCAAATTCTAGTTCCTAGAAGTTCAACTTTTTCAACATGTACCAAGGCAGATTCAGATATGATGTTCTGGGCCATACAGAACAAGGAGATCAACATGGCCGAAGTAATGATAGAGAGGATGAAGTTTGCTCGTGATCAGATTTGGGACACCAAGAGTACGCTCAATGTATCTCTGCCTTATGCTCACTTGCTCACCAAGGTTTTCAAACACTTTGGTGTTGACCTGTCTGGGGCAGTAGTTGAGAAGATGGGCCAGAGTATTAGGTCCAGAAATCTTAGAAAAAGTGGGTTCTCAATCTTTAATGGTGTATGGACCAAGACCTCAATGGCTGAGGGCGAGGCTATAATTGGCGAAACCCCTGAAGTCTAGCCAGAAGAAGTGGTAGCAGCAGCAGTAGTGACACCAGATGCACTAGAATCAACTTCAACTCAAGGAGCAGTTTTTGAGACAGAATTTTCAGCAGAACCAGCAGCAGGAGCACCAGCTGAAGTTGCAGCAGCAGCAGAAGAGGCACCAGAATCATCAGTTGCAGTTGAATTAGAAAGAGAAAGTGCAGAGGAAGCCTCAGGGGCACCAGCAAGAGCTGTAGTGGAAGAAGCTATGGCATCCGGCCACCTTGAAGAAGCAGCTGTAGAAGATGCTCCCAGCCATGAGGAGGAAAATGTTAGTGAGCCCCAAATGTCAGAATCCGTGGCCATGGGCCAAAATGTTGAAGTATCTGTGGATGAAGCTCCCATTCAGGGGGAGCAAGGAAGTGTTGCAGAAGATGCTCCTATTGAGGGGAAGCAGTCTGTCAGCCCAAATATCCCAGAAGAAACCTCTGTACCAATGGCAGATACCTCAAGTTTAGGCACTTCATTGGAAGGAAATGAAGGCATACCTCAGGGGGAGAGCACTGAAAACCCCCAGAAGAACATTTCCGAGATGGGGAAACGGCTAGCTCCTCAGAATCTGATGAGGATGCCAATGATGATGAAGTACAGGTCCCTGTGCACCAAGCCAAGGAGAAAGAGAAGGAAGTTGCCCCAGAACTTCCTCTTCTTCCAGATGCTCCATATCAAAGGACCCAGAGGCAAAGGATTGTGATACAGCTGAAGCCCGTAATAGAAAGACTAGATGTTCAAGGAGAAATCCTGTGCTCTTTGCAGTCCGATGTCAATTCAATTTTCATGAGCTAGGCCTCCACCTCAAAAGAGATGTTACAAGTAAGGAATGCAATGAAATGGTTCAATAAGGAAATGGGATCCATGAAGGCCTTACTTTTAGAAGTTCTGCAAGCCATAAAAGCTCAAGCACCTCCATCCTCTGAGCCTCCTACATCAGCAGCAGAAATGGAAGGACCATCTGTGGTGTTAGAAGAAGTTCCTTTGGAGTCAGGGCCATCCGGGATCTCAGTTCAGGAGCAAGGGCCATCTGGGCCTCCAGCTGAAGGGTCAGAACCATCCGAGCAAGCAGGGAGCAAGCAGATTCCAGCAGAAGAACCTGTTGTAGATCAAGTGCCCCCAACTTCTTCTCCCTCTCAAACCCCTGCTCCTCCATCTCCTCCTTCAGCCTCCACTGCTCCACCTGCACCTCCAACCTTTAAGCAACCACACCCTAGAATCATCTCCTCACCAGCACCTTTTTCCTCTCAATCCACCTCACCTCCTGCATCTTCAACTCCTTTTCCTCTACCTCCTCCTATCTTTGAGGTTCCTCCAGCCTCATCATCAGCTGGAGCCTCCTCCTCTGGTCCCTCATCATCAGCTGGACCATCTCCTCACACCTCTTCTCGTCCACCATCCCTTCTTCATCCTCATCCTCCTCCCTCCTTCATCACCATCATTCCAGAAGGAGCTCAAATTGATGGTCCCTATCTGAGCCCCATCAAAGACGAATTTGAGGACACCATTCTTGGCTCTGTTCTCAAAGTTGGCCAGCATATTCATGTCTCTGATCCCTCCTGTCCTCCCTCTAAGAAAAGAAAAACCTCTTCATCTTTTAATCCGTTGTATCCTCCCTTGTGGTTTTCTCTCACAGAGGTCACTAAAAATAGGCCTCTCTACAGGAAATACCTCACCAAGGTTGTCTTTGCCACCCTCTTCAATCTACCTTTCCTAAACCTTTCTGACCATCTTCAAACCATCCTACCTTACACCTCTCTTACCAAGGTTGTCAAGGCCAAGATCTTCTCTTCTGCTCAATCCCTATCTGAAGAAGAATGGGCACGCTCAAATAAGGTCCTCTACAACAAGTTTCTCTCTGCCAGATCTGAAGTGTTTCCTCCCAGGGATCACTCTCTCACCTTGTCAGAATGGTTTCTGCTCCACCATAACAACTCATGGGCTCCCTTCATCCAGAAAGAGATCAAGATGATCAGGCAATTCAAGATGTTTAATGATTATAGGTCTCTTCATCGTTTACCTGAAGTCCAGCTCAGTCAGTTCAGGCAAGCCATCCGAAATCTTGGACCTGAGCTTGGCACTACAGCAATTCAAGTAGACTTTGCTACTCTTCAGCTGCCAGAGGCTACATACCTTCCTCCCCTTCACTCTTTGCTCATGGATACACCAGTGGGATCAGTTATTTTTGATCGTTTTACGCGAGTGATGGGTAGAATCAAAGTTCAGAAGGGCAGTGTGGTAGCTTTCCCCAGATTTATCTTTAGGGAGTACCACCTAGGCCACATCCGTGCTGAGATTCTAGCCCCTGCCTTGTCAGAATGTGAAAGACTGACACCTGCAGGGTGGGCCAAGTTCTATTCCTTCTCTGCTCAGCAATTGTCGGATACAAATGTAACCTTAGCTAGGGAAGGCCGCCCTCCAATCTCAGCTGCAACCTTTCTGGATATGAATTCCCTCCACCTTGTAAATGATCCTCTTCAAATTTGGGTGGAAAGGTACAAAGTCTAAGTCGCCATGCGCCAGGAATTGAAGCATAGGCAGATCTTCTATCATGTTTCCCTTAATCAGTTTCTTGCTTGTGCTAGCTTTGGAAAAGTCACCTACTACAAGGTATCCTTGGACAGAGATCCGTACAATGATTTCCTTGAAGCTCAGTTGGTCCTTCACCTAAAAAGAATGGCTCCCTCTATGGGACCAAATTATTCTTTTGGCCCTGGACCCTTCAAGACTTACTTTGAGAGGCAGGAAGAGCAGGCCTGGGAGATTATTTCTCATTTTGCCTCTCTTTTATCTCCTGCTTATTACTTACCAGTACCTCCTCAGAATGAATAAACTACATTTGCTTATCTCTGCTTATCTTTTCTATTCATTCTTTGTCTCAGATTATCTTTTTGCTTAATGACAAAAAGGGGGAGAAAAATACTTAGCATGTCTGAAATACATTCTGCAAATATTCAGATTCTTTATTGATACTTATTGTAAGTTTTTTTTTATGCTTATTAAGTTTTGTCATCACCAAAAAGGGGGAGATTGATGCTCAGTCTGTCCCCATGTAATTTTAATTAATTACATATTTATTTTGGTGATTAACAAAACCAAACAAAACCCTATCAAAAAGTTCTAACACATTCTTCATAAGTCTTAAGTACAGGAAATATACCAAGGTCAAACAAGTCAATATTGGTAAGTACTACCCTTTCTGAAGCTTTAATCATCTCAAGATCATATTTCTCTAAGTCCGCATCGACTCCTGTTAAAAGTCACATCGATTTCCTTATGTGTGTATAGGTTTCAATAGAGCTATAATGATTTCTTTTTAAGACTAAAATATCATGGTGTTTCAATCAAGTCATTCCCGTAACGATTCCTTAAGTTATCGCAATGATTTCTTTAGAACTCGTAACGACTTACCCGTCGTAACGATTCTATAAGTCATCGCAACGATTTCTTTAGAATTCGCAACGAATTGCTCGCCGTAACGATTTCTTAAGTTATCATAACGATTTCTTTAGAATTCGCAATGACTTGCTCGCCGTAACGATTTCTTAAGTCATCATAACGAATTCTTTAGAATTCGCAACGACTTGCTCGCCATAACGATTTCTTAAGTCATCATAACGATTTCTTTAGAATTCGCAACGACTTGCTCGCCGTAATGATTTCTCAAGTTATCATAACGATTTCTTTAGAATTTGCAACGACTTGCTCGCCGTAACGATTTCTCAAGTTATCATAATGATTTCTTTAGAATTCATAACGACTTGCTTTCTGCAACAATTTCTTTAGAGCTCATAACGATTTGCTTCGCACATCGATTTCTTTAGAGCTCATAATGATTTGCTTCGCGCATCGATTTCTTTAAAGCTCATAACGATTTGTTAAGTGTTCACAACGATTTCTTCGGTGAATACAACGACTTGCGTTCTATAACGATTTGTCAAGTGTTTCACAACGATTTCTTCAGTGAACATAACGACTTGCTTTCTACAACGATTTATTAAGTGTTTCACAACGATTTCTTCGGTGAACACAACGACTTGCTTTCTATAATGACTTATTAACTGTTCATATTGAATCTTTCAGTAAATGTAACGATTTTCTATGACTCATAACGACTTGGTCAAACTGACTTGATCATAACGATTTCATAAGTTATATAGACAACGACTTTATGGTTTATATCGACTTGACATTTATCTTAAAGCGTTGAATAGTCAAAGTCTTCTGTTATCTATTTGACTGCTGTGTATTTAATGAAGACCGAACATATATCTGCATGCATGCAGATGATATCCTTTTATTATTGTGCATATTCTGTCAACATCTTTTAGAACAAGCTATTTGGCATTGCTATTTTGGTGAATACTCACATCATCGTTTACTGACAACAAGAGACAGCCTAGCTGTCTACTGTTCTAGCATTTAATATGTGCAGGGTCCTAAAGACATTCTGTCATACAACGTTGGACCATATAGACACCAAAAGACCTTATCTCTTTGCGTGCTCAAATGGATAAAAGATTGTTGAAGCTTCCAAATGTCAAGTAGTCTAACGTCTACCAATCTAAGAGACAACAGTTACTTCAATGGCCGAATTTCAAAAGAAGATATAAATACAAGACAGAAGAGAAGAATGAGGAGTCACGGTGTGGAGAACAAGCATCTCACCTATACAAGCAATCAAATTCATCTGCAAGAAGTCTAGAGCCAAGAATCTCATTCCTCATCATCTTTAGCTCTTCGCTCTCTGAGCTGTAATAGAATTTCTAAGAGAGCCCATGTAGTTCTGAGAGTGTGCCTTATTTAGATCTCTTGCTCTCAGTGCTTGTTGCTTCAGATCTTGGCTTGTAAAAGCTTGATCTAGGGGCTTGAATTCATTCTATTCTCTTTGTTGTGTTTCCCTTCATGTGTGAAGGAAGACCTGGTGGGATCCAGGGTGCTGTTTCCCTTCGATTGTGAAGGAAGACCTGGTGGGGTATCCAGGGTGTTGTTGTTCCCTTCTGGGGTGAAGGAAGACCAGCTGAGCTGGGTGTTGTAGTGTCCATAGAGGGACTGTACCCTAGTTAGTGAAATCCTGAGTTGTTGCTCAGGGACTGGACGTAGGACTCCTAAGGAAAGGAGGTCTGAACCAGGATAATTCCTTGCGTTGTGTGATTGATTCTTTATGGGTTTGTTGTTCACACTAACCGTTACTAACCAACATCGAAGATTATTTTTGTGTATATTTTTACGTACAGGTGTCACCTAGATAAATTTTTTAAAGACCCATTCACCCCCCCTCTGGGCTTGTCAACTGGGCAACAGTAAATTCATGAGAGATCTAGAGATCCCAAGTTCTAGACATTACAAGTGAATTTTCAAGAACATGAGACAAGCAAATGGAGTTAGAACTGATACATGAATACATTATAAATCACTTTTTAGAAGAAGTAGCTTAATAATTATTTCAAGTAAATCTTGAATTAATTTGTATATCATAGTTCATGAAAAAGTTATTTCAAGAAAGAATTCTAATTGACTGGGTGTGTCGACCAACTAGAACATGGGTGTGTCGACCTAACTCACTGGAAACATGCAGGAGTTAGGTTGACTTGAATACAGGGTGTGTCAACCTGAATAGAAGAGAGTGTTGACACTCTGAAGGATAGTGTCAACTCTCTGCAAGGTAGAGGTCGATATATAATATGAAGGGATAGGTCGACACTATAAGGGATAAATAGGTCAACGTACACTACTGAATAGATAGTGTTGACACTACTGGATAGATAGTGTTGACACTACTGGACAGATAGCTAGGTCAACACTAGTGGACAGTTAGTGTTGACACTACTGGACAGATAGGTCAACACTATTAGATAGATAGTGTTGACACTACTAGACAGATAGGTCAACACTACTGGACAGATAGTGTTGACACTGCTGGACAGATAGTGTTGACACTACCATTGTTTCCAGAACACAGTTAGAAGAAAAGAAGAAGAAGAAGAAGAATCCTTCACAAGAACACTTGCCTAAGACATGAGTATTAGCTAAGACACGTACACAAGAGACCAAAAAGTATACCTAATGATCTTTATGGCACGCAAATCAAGGGGTAAATATGATAGATACTCATATTCAAGATCCTAACCAAAGATGGAGACACGAAGGAAAGGAGATACAAAAATCTTACATGATGATCACGCAATTCCAGAAATCATATAGTAGCCTTTAAAAATGAAACTTCAGATGGAACATTTGTTTTTGATTTATATTAACTGAAGTTCTTGTCTTATAAACTAGACTAAGGATCAAGAAAAAAATTTATTATCTTAAAGGTAATGTGAAGGTACCTATTTTACACCTTATTTCCTTCTTCTTTATTTCCAGAAAATCAAGTTAGCCCTTTTTCCTTCTGCGAAAACTCCTCCCTTCCTGGCGTTTCTTCCTCTCCCAATGCTTCCACCGCCAACCCCTTTATATGTACTCTTATATATGTATATATATATATGCTTGCACATGCATATAAGCTCTTCCACACTCTCCCACGTAGCTATCTATCTTCCTTCTAACACCTCACACACTCCCATGTGACACTAACAAGCACAAACTTACACGTATATATATATGTGCATGCAGGAAGTTTATCCCTTTCTTTGACATTATTTTATCATTTCTTTTAATACACACACATATATATATATTTATACTAATAAATATATATACTTTTACACATACCTACCACTACCTACACATGTTCACATTTAGATGCAGGTTAAATATTGCGTAAACAAGTTACGTAACTAGATCACTATTCATTTACGTCTCTTTGGAACCTTAATTTAATATGTAAATGACAACCAAAATAAAATTTCAACCACTGTCTAATTACAACATGGTAAGTTCATGGTAATTTTGGTCCTAAAGTATTGAGACCGAAAATTCCGGTCACTATTCAGTCACAAAATAGAGACAGCTTTAGAGACCGAAAATTTCGGTCACTAAATGGTGATTGAATTTTGACCGAATTTGAGACCGAATAGGGACCGAAAATTTCGGTCCCTGTTCGGTCCCCAATAGTGACCGAATAGGGACCGAATATATTCGGTCCCAAAATATGGAGATCGATTATTTTCGGTCCCTATTCGGTCCCACTATAGTGACCAAATAGGGACCGAATTTAATCGGTCTCTATAGTTTGAGACCGAAATTTTCAGTCTCTATTCGGTCACTATTTTGGCACCAAATAGGGACCGAAAATAATCGGTCTCAATATTTTGGGACCGAAATTCGGTCCCTATTCGGTCACTATTTTGGGACCGAATAGGGACCGAAATTTTCGGTCTCAAATTATAGAGACCGATTAAATTCAGCCCCTATTCGGTCACTATTGTGGGACCGAATAAGGACCGAAATTTTCGATCCCTATTCAGTCACAATTTTGGGACCGAATAGGGACCGAAAATTTCGGTCCCTATAGTTTGAGACCGAAAATTTCTGTCACTATTCGGTCCCTATTTTGGGACCGAATAGTGACCGAAAATTTCGGTCTCTAAATCGGTCTCTATATGCGCTTTTTCTTGTAGTGCTAGCAAGGGTGTCACAGTCTAGGATGGTGCTAAGGGGGTTGGAGGGGTGGGTATATTATTATTTTTTTTTTCAAAATGACCTTTGTCAGCGGCTGAGAAATCGTGACATATTCTTGATATGTTAGCGACAACAGGTCGCTCACATATGTTTCTTATGTCGGTGGCTCAAATCCGCTGACATATCCCATGTATGTAAGTGGATATAAATCGTTGATGTATGTTTCATATGTCAACAGTTATGAATGACTTATACAAACATAAGTCAATGACCCATTTGTCAACGACTCTATAGCCGCTGACATATGTCTATGTCAACGGCTCTGGATTTTTTGTCTACGGTTATTAGCCGCTGACATGTGTGCTTTTTCTTGTAGTGGTCCGTAGCTGAGTGGTTTCACCTTATAGTTGGGAGGTTGTGTGTTTGAATTTGATCTACAATTCCTAGTCCCTAGCCATACATTGAAAATTTATTAATAATATGGTGTAAAAGAAAGTTTTTTTTTACTATAAATTACCCTTTCATTTAAAGTAAGTAAGAAAGTACATAAGGACAACAGTAGGTGGAAGAGAATATATAAGGACAACAGCAGGAGAAAGAGAAGGTAAAAGAAGAGCCCATACTTGACCAGTACATCCACTATTCAAGACATAATTTTTAGATCCAACAGAAAATCTTTAGATACAAAAAGGAACTAGAGGATGTGCAGTACCAGTATTAAGGAATCTAGGTCTTGAACCTACATTGAGTGATCTATGTCTCTCTATGGTATTGATGGAGAATGACCGAAGCAACCTATCAGAGAAGAGAGATGTAACATGTCACGCCCCGACACGGAATATCGGAGCGCGAAGGCAGTTGCAAGAAAAAGGTATAGAGCGAATACTAGACATCAAACCATTGCACATTGAATAATACTAAAGCAAATCTTTCTCATTAATAACTTTTCAAATGTCTAGTTACAACCACTAATATCAGAGCCATTCTATAGGGCCCAATTATATTGCAATAAAAGGAAATAACTAACCACAACTCTAAGATAACATGATGACTCGAGGGTACTCCTGGCTTCACTCTTGGTCATTCCCTTCCTCGTGAGTGTATGTGTCATCCTCGGTCTCACCTGAGAACACAACATCAAATAACGTAGGGTGAGAGATAACGCTCAGTAGGACGTAAATCTCAGGCTCAAGCAGGCTTTGAATAGACGAGCGAGTAGAGTATAGATGAGAGCTAAGGGTACATCACGTAAAACAACGAGTAAACAGGCGATAGTAACAGTTGCACAACACGCGCACGTCATATTGGCAGTCAGGTGGAATTCACGATCTTCCCGCTAGCCATGTTATGCACAAGTCCAGAGGTTCGACGTAATTCAAGGTAAGAGCGAACTTCTAATAGCCGTTTGGATCATATCGATCCCTAAAGGTGTAATGGGTGTTAGGGTACAACCGGCTCGTCGACCATGTGGGAATCCATGATCAGAGGAGACTTACGGAGGCCTTGTGTTCACTAGTCCGGCGAAAGGAATATCCGACAGAGAGTTCACCACAAGCCAAGTAAAGTGTGTATATAAAAACAGGTGCTCAACGTTCTAGAGGAATTCTAGAACAGTGGAGCGTCGATATCGGTATATAAACAACGCAAGAAATGAATACAAGTCCTTTAAAATAGGGCAATTAATATACTTTATTACAATAAATTACCAGATACATTATGAGATCTTTTATGCCAGATTTCAGCCATATATGGATGGTTCATGTGTGTGCATGTGTAAGAGAATCATAGATAGAAAAGAAGTCGTGAATATGTATTTTAAAGCATTCAATATAGCTCCATTTTAACACAGGTGTTTTTACTGCGTGTATGACTGTTAAAAAGGTGTGAACGCGACGTACCCATGTAAGGGTCGCGACAGGTCCTGTACTGCTCGCGACAGGGCTGTCTGCTCAGGCGGCCAGAACACGACGGGGTTTCCTGTCACGTTCAGAACGCGACAAGAGGTTGGTCGCAACGGCCCTGAGAACACGTCATGTCGAGCCGTCACGTTCTCAGGTACTTCACCTGAGTTCGAGCGGGAAAAATGTTCTACATCGGATTGCGTGCCAACTTGACTTGTTTGGACACAGGGTACTTTGAAAAATCATAACTAGTTACATAGTCGATGAAAAATCACGAAACAAGTTGCAAATTAAACTAGACATGTAAGGGTACTTCCAGTAAATCGAAATTAGAGAGAGAGCATGGTTTATACAGGGTTTGAACATGAGCAAGAACGAGTTATTCAGAACATGACACAGAGAGGAAGATCGATTAAATTCGATCAGCATGCTCGATGAAATTTAGGGCTTTTAGGGGCAAAAGATCCCTAACAACATGAAGTATCTACAGTAAAAATTTCGTAGCATGGGATCAAGTAAACATAGAGATATGATTCAAACATGATGACTCGAAGTTATCATGTTTGTAGAACTTCTAAAATCAAGAACAAAAGATTGGCTTGATGAAAAATTATGAAACAAGAGGGCTTTTGTTCGTGGTGATTGGAACTACCTATAGATGGATTTGATTTAGTTTTGCTTGTGAGAATGCCTACCTTTGACTCGATTTGTCTTCTAGGGTTAAAATCTCCAAGAACAAGGAAGAAGCTCTAAGAACTCCTTCTCCCCACGAGATCCTCTCCTCCTTGGCCTCTTCTCCACGTCCAACAACCTTTGGCAACGAGCTAGGGTCGGCCAAGAGGGTTTAAGAGATGAATTTATGCATGTATGGGTTCCTATTCCTACTTCTATTCTAATTGCTCTTTAATTACGAGATTTCCTAACTCCAACCTTCCTTTCTTGCTTTCCAACCTCTATTTAGGTTAGGATGAGATCTAAATTCGTGCTAAATCATAAGGGGTAGGCTTAGGAATCTAATTCCAACTCTTATTGCCTCTTTTAATGCTTAAAGAGTCTTTTTCTATTTAGGAGATATTAAGACTCCGAATTTAGAGTATTTTCTTTTTATTTACTATTTGTAAATTCATATTTTGACCCAATAAGTTCTAGAAGATCCATTAAGCAAAGCCCATTACTCTTTTCCATTTAATGTGTTTTATTTAATGCTCTTTTCATTGAATATCCCTTTAGCTGAGTTTTTAATTTATTATTTAAAAAAAAATTCTCAAAAATTCAGGTTGCTACATAATGACCCTGAGAACCCGACCCTTGGCCCATGCCGAGGACCCGATTTTCACGGTCGCTCCCCACAGATTCGGAGACTCGGAAGGGCTGTAATATAAATCTAACAGGATATGTAATAGAAGTAAACGTCAACTGCTAAACTAGAAGCGCACGCGCGGAAACAGAAAAGAGAGCGAGACCGCTGCGTACCGCTCTAAGTATAGTCCCAACACACAACTAGTACAAGTAAAGGCAGGGGATAACAAATCCCTTAGGGGCATTCCCCGAGGGTGACGTACACTGGGAAGGGGGACCACTGCTAGCTACGGGGGCCACGACTACCTCCCCGTCTCCTCCGCCCTGCCACTGCTGAGAAGTCTCACCTGGGGAAAAGAAGGGATGAGCTTTACAACAGAAGCTTAGTAGGGACTACCAATCTCCTACTAGCTCTAACAGGCAGAAGAATATATATATCGATTAAATAACAACAGTTATATCTTCTACCTATGAACGGAAGTTCGGAAGCAAAGCTACAACTACCGCGATATGGAAGCACAACATAGTCGGAAACTCCGTACGACTGCTCATCGTGACCACCACAAGGCTAGCAAACACAGGCAGGGGAAACCCTGCCTGGACAAGAACACTAGCTACGGAAAGCACTACCACTAGTCAACCGGTCATGAACGTCCACTGACGTCTTATCCTCGACCCAGGTCCAAACCTCCACATCTCGTCAGAGTGAGGCATGACACAAAGTAACACCACATTAACCGCCGTAGTCTGGCCGGACTACGGTCCTATGCCTGGCCTCTCTAAGTAGTTCCGGGGCCGCAAAGAACGAGGCAGTGAGAAAAGTACTAGTTGGACTACGCCGGGAGGAACTCCTCAAAACAACCTCGGTGTTCCAGACCAACTACGAGAGCTCTGCAAACGACTCAACACCGCTGTCCTAACCACCGTTTTCGCCTCTGCTCTAGAGTCCGCCTACTCGGCTGCCAACTCTAGCACGCTCGTAGCCCGAGTACTCCCTCAACAAGCTCCCGAGGATGGGGGTCCGAGGCAATGGTTACAACCTTTCTATGGGACAAGCCCTCAAGTGCCAAGCACCGAGTGAACGACTAGTGTAGGACCATACTAGGGAACTAGCACAGGTGCCACGGGTATAGTAAAAGAAGCGGAAATGACGAAGACTTAACAAAGCATGGTACTTCGCAAGACCATAACATGTGTCTCGGCTGTAGTCGCGACGCGTCGGGCCATCGCGACCTCGTCGGGATGCCCTACCCTGTCGTGGCCCTGTCGCGGTGGCCCAAGCCGACACGACCAGGTCGAACGCCCAAGAGCGTCGCGATCATGTCGCGACCGGCCAGGCCGTCGCGACAAGATCGCAACCTCTATAGTGGTCGCGTCTTCAGCCGAAGGGGGCTTTGGAGCAGTCCTCTCGAGAACCTCCACAAAAACATGATATACACATTCCACAGGGGAAGGGAGCATGCTCAACATGTATTGAAAGCTGTAAATCACCCAAAGCTCCCTTAAAACCTCACAAACATGGATTCACGAGAATCTATGCTCGATGGAAACCTCACTCAAGCACGAGCATGATCCTCACACTCCTACAGCCCCAAACCACAAGGAAACACCATCTCTAGGGGGAGGGGAGCATGCTTAGAGTGAGAGAATCAAGAGTCCCTACCTCCACAAGAAGAGCGGACCCGTTGGGGCCTTCACGTAGGATTGACCACCTCCTCCTCGCTCCAAGAGCCACGAATACGTCCCCTGCACGAACGGGACGACACCACCTCAGCACGAGCACCACGAGCACGAAGAACCACCGAGAAAACGCAAGGGAGCTCAAGAGGGAAAGAAGAGGGAAGAAGGAGAAGTGAGAGGGTGAGAGGGGGAGAATAGATGTCGCGACCATGTCGCGACGACCACCCCCGGCGTGACCCCAAAAGCGGTCAAACCTCGAAGACCGAGAAAATCAAACGCGACGGCTGACCAGGACGCGTCAACACTGTGCGCACCTGATGAACGCGTGACATTAGTGACTGTGCATTTTCGTTGTCCAGAGTTCCTCGCACAATTCAATATGCGCACTTCCTCTAAACTGTCTCACAAAATTAAAACAACAAAGATGAACTAGCATGGTGGTGAGAACAGGTCATATCTACGGAGAGGCTGAATAGAATTTGAATTAAACTACTTTGACTTGAAATCATTCGACAATGCATTAAAAGTGAATATATAAATGACGCCGATCTAATCCCACACACTCTCGACAGATCAGACTTAATGAAAGAACATGTAGAATTGAAACCAAAGAGTTGGTATCACTATACCCTCTCCATTGAGGGATCAAACAACCGAGAGAGATGTAAACTAGGCACATACGGATGCACCTCTAAATCTGAAATGATTCGGAAAGATGACAGAACACGAATTCTCAAAGAACATATTAACCCAATGTACCCCTACAGCTCAGGGGATCAAACAGAAAATACGAACATGAATCTACAGTACTACTCAAATAAGCACCCTCAAGACTGAAATTCTCAATGCATTAAACTAAACTACAACTCTTGATGATAGATCAAATTAAACATCCTTCATACTGAGAACAAAATGAGCTATAAGCAATTAAGATCATTGTACCCTCTCAACTCGAGGGATGGAGAACACTTCAATAAAAAAAAATATTAAAGAAAATTTAAACTGCACATCATGCTCCCAATCTGTCCACATCATAACACTAATGAAATAGAAAACTCAAATTAACAATTGCACTAGATCAACTCCAGAACATAAAGAAATGGGAAACTGCTAAATCCTCCTCACAGCAGTACAGAAGGACAGTAGAAATGGACAAATCAACACAATATCAAATTAATGCAAATACTGAACCAGAGAAGAATCCTTACAGCAGGAACAACTCTCCTAGCTCTCACAGATCTCACAGTAGCAGAACTCACAAATGCCGAACAATCTTTCACTACCAAACATTAAACTAAGAAATGAACAATTGCATTGGATCGTTCTCCCCTGAAACATAGAAGAAGTAAGAAATGAACGATGCACTGAATCGAGCTCTCCTGAACATAGAAGAATTTAAAATTGCAACACATTGGATCGGATTCCTCTAAACACAGAAGAAAATGGAACTTAAAACCCCAAAAATAGTAGAAACAAAACCCTCACAGCAGCAGAACACTCCACTGCCCGACTCCCTCAAATGTCGAACTATCCATCACGGCTCAAACATTAAACCAAGAACAGATGAACTGAACAAATGCACTGGATCAAAGTTTAAACACAGTAGAAAATAGAAACTAAATGCAGAAGAAACAGATAGAACAAGCTCCACTGGATCGAACCTTCAAATGCTCAAATTCCTCACAGATGAAAATGGAACAATAAAACTCAGAAAATCCCAAACACCACAACCCGTCTACCTTCCCTGATCTGCTGAAAGAAAGAGTACAGAAAAAGAGATGGCAAAAGAACAATTATCAAAACATCTCACTGGCTAAGCCCCTCTAATTTCTGGAAGAACAAGAAGAAAAAAAACTAAGAAAACTTAAAAACATCTGAACTAATCAACTCGTCCAACCCCCTGTACTGAAGAAAAGAAGAGCAATCTCTCACAGCTCTGCTCAAAGAAAAATTACAAAAATAAATGGCAGAAATAAAATCCTAAGAACTCTCCCCCTGCCAAACCTAAAACCCCCCAAGAAGAACCCGTCTCCCTCCTCTACTCTGCTTAAAACAGAAAATACAGAAAAAGTAAACTAAAAATTTCTAAGAAATTCTAACCAGCCGACTCCAGGGAGGACCTTTGGGGTCCCTTTATATAGGCTTCCGGGTCTTGGGGCGCCTCTGCTTCCTCACTTCCTGGATGCCGAACAGCTCTGCACCAGGATCGCCAACGCAGCAGGTCCAGACGCATGGCGAGCCTGCCTCCACCTCAGCTCCAGATCTGCCACCTCAGCACTACTGTATCACACCGCGCCTCCTCCAGTGCCAGCTACTGCTCTGCACTGCTTCGCACGGCCCGCACCTACCCAGCCTCATTCGGCCGCACCATCCTATCGCCTCCATCGCACCTGATCCGCCGCACACCAGAGCTCCGCACGGGATCAGCTTCACACGATCGGCTGCCTCCATCGCCCAACAGCACACACCGCCACTGCACAGCTGCGCACGAGCTGCGTCGCACCGCCCCAGCGCCACTGCACAGCAGATCCGGCCCCTGCTCACGCATGCCATCCTGCCATCAACTGTTGCGCATGCCAGCACAACCGGCCAGCCTTCAAATGCCTGCACCATCAAGCCCTGGCCCATCTGCCACATCCGCACACACCCCCTGCATCGTACCCATCCGTCGGCTTCATCTGCTGGGCACCATCCGCACAAGCACAGCACCCCAGATCTGCATCAGCCCTGGCCATCATACACACCGCCTCACCTCCAGATGAGCCATCTTCCCCAGCTTCAGATCGCCGCGCCCCAAGCTCTGGCCGCCTTCACACCCCAGCAGAGCAGATCTGGCCATCTGCGCCCCTGCATCACCTCAGCCGCCAGGTCTCCGTGGCCAGCCAACCCCTGGTCCAGCACATACCGCCAGAGCAAACCCCAAATCTGCTTCAACTGAGGAAGAAAGGGTTTAAATCCGACTTTAAATGGCCAACCTTTTGGTTGGATAAAAGGGAAATGGCGAAATGGACTTAGAGGGTATGTGTTCACTTATGGTGAGATGAGGGAAATAATATGTAATGGATTTATGAGGGGGTGGGGTATGTGTCATGTTTGTAGTGGGTGGGATATTCATTTAAAATTTATTTAAAATCTACTTTATTTATAAACTAATATTTACAAGAATTTATGTACAATATTTGTAAAAAAATAAAATTAGACAATTTATTCAAAATGGATTGAATTTATTTAATGAGAGTCTACTATGTGTTCTACCAAAACTAATATGCTCAAAAATCTATTTAGGGATGAAATGAAAATTAAATTCAAACTGCACATTATTTACAGATAAAAGATGTCTAAAATTACTAATGTATGAAATTTAACACTAAAAATTTAGTAATTATCACTCCCCCATACTTGAACATTGCTAGTCCCCTAGCAATAAAAATTACTCCAATGTAGGACTAGAGATGTAATGTCTCATGTTAAGCAGTCATCATGTAAAAGATTAATGTAAAGACATGTCTTTCCTAACTGTAAAGAATTATGGCAAGAAATTTGTGCACAAAAGTAGCTCACTTAAGAGTTCACATCAGCCCTCCTGGAGCTCCTCTATCTCAGCTAGTACTTGAGATTAGATCGATTCGAGGGAGAAGAAAAGAATTGTGGAGTAAGATCCTTGTTCAGTCAGATTGGGTTGTTTCTCTCAGTTCCATTCTGCCCAACTTCCTTGAGGATTATTTCTCTGAGCTGAGGACTTTGCCTCTTTATTTGCACTTTGTGCACTCAGAATTTCTTTCTTTCTTTTTCATCCACAATGCTGCACAACCCATCACTTTTTAAGAGTAGCGAGTCCAACTTTACTCAGATCCGGGGCATTTTTCATGGATATATTTTTCTTTTGCTTTTGCTTTTGCTTTTCTTTTTTTTTTCCCTCTTAAAGGAAGGATGGACAGTCAGGTTCCTTGATCACACGCCTTCACTTCCTTCACAATTCACTTAAGGGGAGGGGAGAAAACCAATCACCTCTCTCCTACTAGCCTTGACAATTTTACTACATTCAGGTTCAGCTAGTCTAAGTGGTTGTGTAGTGTGTGTATGAAAACTTCTTGCCATAAATCCTTACATGAGGTAGACAAGGAGTACATGTAATCCTTTACTAGAGGCTACCTAACATGGATGTTTGCAAAGGAGTGTGATAACCACAAAATTTTAATGGTTAAAGATCATACACCTAGTCTGGGATGCGTAAAGCCACGCATTTTTATTCAAAGATGAAACATTGTGAAATTTTTATTTGCATATGTACAAGCTCAAGAAAAAGAAATGAAATAATGGTTGGGATGAGGACTATGAATGCATGCTTATTCTACCTCTCCCCCCTACTTATTTACAGGAAAAGAAAGTAAGACAAAGAATTACCTGATAAAGGAAATCTGTACACTTGGGTTGCCTCCCAAGAAGCGCTAAGTTTATTTCGTCTTCAGCTGGACGCAATTAGGCTTCGTTTGGCTCAGGTAGCTTGGTAGAATCCGTTTTTAAGAAAAGTGGGCTTTCAAAAAAATGCTTTAACCTTTGCCCATTAACAATGAATGATTGTCCAGTTTTAGGATCGAGAATAATGGCAGCACTATTGTCGTAAGATCTGACAACAATGTAAGGATCATCCCATCGGGACTTCAATTTTCCCGAAAACACATGAAGCCTGGAATTAAACAACCAACCTTATCATGCACATGAAAAGTTTTTCTATGAATTTTCAAGGCTTCAATTAGTTTCTTCTCATGCCCTTCATCAAGATCGCTATCAATTATGATGGGCCAAGTCTCGTTCTCTCCTAGAAAGATGTATTTTAAATTAGCAGGGAGTGGTTTTAGCTCAACCTTAGGAGAACATTCTAATGGAAATGATAGATCATTGTTCTGAAACATGGAACTAAGTTGTCCTTCCTCTTCCTCAAACCCTAGAGCACAGGGTTGGTCTACTGCTTTTTCCTCACAAGATTCTTCCAAGAGTTCTTCATTACCAGTTGGTTTGTTTTTAAATTTTGGCTTTAAAGCTTCAGAAAAAGGGACTCTTGGAATGTAATGACTTGGGTCTTCATTTATTTTGATTGTTTCTAGAGGCTCTTCAATTATTTTCTCTTTTCCCTTGGATTTTTCAACATTCTCTTCAACCTCTTCTTTAGTTTCAAGTTCAATTTCATTTTCTTTATCCTCATTCAATGTTAACATGTGTGAGTGAGGATTTGTTATGATGTTTCCACTTCTTAAAGTAGACAATGTTTTCATATTTTCCACTTGAGGGCCCCTAGCTTGGATAGGAGGATGGTCCTGTTGTATAAGTTGATTTTGAATTTGTGGTGCTGGAATGTTTTGGACAAAAGTTTGTTGTGGGTTTTGTGGTAGAGGGCCATTTTGTCTAACATGTGGTATGTACCCCTGGACTTGATGGTTTTGCTGGTTCTGATAAAATCCAGAAGCGTTGTTCCTTGGGTTTGCTATAGTTTGACTTGGTAACTGACCCAATTCCCTCCTACATACATCAGCAATCTAATACTCTATCCTATCCAAATTTGTCGAATATTTTGGTTCTGATTTTGTTGTTCTTGCACAGTTTGGCAAAGAGTCATCATCATGTTTTGAAGTTGATTCATTTTATCTTCCCAATTGGGCTGAGAAGATGGTGGTTGATTGTATGAAGATTGCTGAAAATTGGTATGAGCAAATTGATTGAAATTTTGATTTCCTTGGAATTGTGGAGGTCTGGAATAAGATTGGTCAAATCCCGGATTCTGATTGGGATAAGATTGATCGTACATGGATTGCTTGAAAGAAGGCTGAGAAATTTGTTCAGATTGATTTTTCCAAGAAAAGTTCGGGTGGTTTCTCCAACCAAGATTGTATGCGTTAGAATATGGATCATAGAAGGGTTTGTAGAAACCTTGGACAGCTTGAATTGTTCTTGTTGGCCATCATAGTTTTCGTATGAAAGAATCTTTCAATTTCTGCTATAGGTTGATCCAAATCTATGTTCAAATCGTCTACCAAGCATACACAGATGAAAAGCTTTCTATTTATGATTTTTGAATTTTTAAGATTATTATTGATTTTTGATGAATTTTTAAACAAACACAAACAAACAAACACTTTCAAATCAAATTAACCTACCACTAAGTGTTCCTTGGACTTATGTTATTTTCTCAAAATCAGATTTATGCTTGCTTAAATCCAATTCTAACTCTTCTTGTACCGGCCAGGTAAGAGGTGGAGTAGAGGGAGGCCCCCCTTGCTTTCGCAAGGACCCAATTAAATAACCTCTAGCTCACTTAAGCGTAAGCTTTTTAACCTCTAATCCTAGACACCAGACTAAAAGAGAAGTCTTAGAATTAAGAAAGAACAAATCTAATTATGAACCCTAGGGCCAAGTCTATTGGTTTTTATTAAAAACTGAGGAAAATGCAAGAATGTGGATTTTTTTTTTTTGTGATTTTTGGGCAAAGGAAAGGGTGATGAAATCCCTCACCTTATCTTTTTATTCTAATGGGTGAAGCCCTTAAGCAGTCCCATTTAAAAATGTGAAGTGCAACAAACAAGTTTGAACAATAGATTTTCTAATGCTAAGTCTAATGCATGAAACAAGAGTTAGAAACCTTACCTTTCCCCCGCACTCTTCAATGCAAGAAAAGATATAACAATTAAAATGACAATTAAGATGATGAATGTCCTAAAACATGAGATTCTAATCTTGAGAAATGAAATTTTTATTTACAAACAAACGGCTAACATGAAAGAGCGATTTGGAAAAAAAATTTAGATTTTAGATTTTTTAATTTTTATTTGGTTTTTGAATTAAATGAAATGAAGCTAAGAAAATATAAAGTGGTACTATATAAACTAAATCCAAACAATTCAAACCACCAAAAGGCCAATTATTACATGCCAACAAGAAGGAAATCTCTGTGCATGCACAGAGAGTACATGAAAACCTCACTACAAGCTTCTCTCACACTCCCCTATCTAAAAGACTGAATTAAAAGCAAGAGGGAAAAGAAATCAGCAAGCTCCTCCAATGGGCTTCAAATGTCAAGCCCAATCTCCAAGTTCCTCTCCTTGTGCAAATATGAAATGAAAGCCCAATAACAAGTCAATGTAAAACCAATAGAAATGAAATCAAATCAAAATAGATCTAAATCAAACTCTAATGCCTCACCGGCAACGGCGCCAAGATGAAGCACGCGTCATTGTTGACTGTGTATTTTCCGTTGTCTCGAGTTCGTTGCACACGTCAAAATACCCACCTTCTCTAAACTGTCTCACAAAAAATAAAATTGCAAAGGTGAACTCATACAGTGGTGAGAACAGGTCATATCCACGGAGGGGCTGAATAGAATTTGAATTAAACTACTTTGACTTGAAATCTCTATCAACAATGCATTAAAAGTGAATAAGAAAACAAAAGCAACCAAATCCTTCAAAACTTGACAGGTCAAAAAAAAAAACATAAAGAGATCTGAATTAGACATTCTTAAATGGCTAGACAAACAACTTTGAATAAAAGATAGACAAAAATACGGCGCTCAAAATGAATTTCTACGCACTTTCACCTCTCTAATTGCTCAATCCACAACTAGAAATTACACACAGATGCAACTTCTAACTCTGGAACAATTTGGATCTCAAGAGAGAATAAAAAGATAACAGAACAAGATTCTCAAAAGAAAATTCAAACCAATGTACCCCTCAGCTTAGGGGATGAACAATTAACCAAAATTAGCTCTCCACCAACATCAGATCATTACCTCACAGCTCAAGGATCAGACAGAAATTAAGAAACATGAATTTACTGATGCAAACAGAAATTTTCTATTGCTAAATTGAAATTCTCAGGCTATGAAGAACAGAAATGAGAACAAAATTAAGAATACTAAGAAGCTCCGGAATCCCTCATGAATTCAGAACTATCTCTGCTGCAACAAGAACTAAACTCCTGACTCATCTATAAATCGAAACTACGTAAACTTCTGGAACCCCTCTAGAAGCCGTTGAACCAAGAAAGAAGCAATCACTGGATCAATCTCCCTCAGCACAACCAGTCCATTCTCACAAAAGACAGAGGAAATAGAACAGTCCAACTGCACTGTATCACTTTCTAGCACAGACGAAATTGCAAAGTTCACACAGAAGAAGAAATCGGAAAACTCTAAACAGAAGAAATGAGAAATTAGATGGATAGAACTAACAGCCCTCAATCTCTCACATCTCCCACAACTGTCACAGCTTTCACATTCACATAGAAGAAAGAAAATTCGGATGAACTGAAATAAACGCCATTGGATTGCAGAAGAACAGAAGAAATTGAAATAAACTACTCAGAATTAAACTCTTTTAGCACAGAGGAAATGAAAGAACACAAAGAAATGGAAATAACATCCTCCTGGTTCGAACTCTAACACAGAAGAAATGAGACTTAAATTCTCTTCCCAGAAACTACCAACAGCAAGAGAAAAAAAACTAAACAAATCTCCAAACGCTGCAGCCGAACTCCCTGGATGCCAAACCCTTGCTGCTGAAGACCTTCCGGATGTCTTCACAGAACACAGACGAAAGGAGAATACTGGATCGAACTAGCAAAGAAATGGAACATAAACTCAATCGCCCTCTGGAAGCAAAAGAACATAAGGAAGAACAAAAATCTAAAGAAATTTCTGTTGCCCTCCCATAATGCTGAAAACTCCAAAAATTGAATTAACCAAGCTCCAATCTGAACAACAGAACAATCCTCCAATTGCTAAATTAAATGCATACAGAAGGAAGAAAAACATAAAACTCTAACAGTCGAACCCCAATTGCTGAACAGAAGAAAGAAAGAAGAACATGAAAAAAAATCGAACTCTCTGATCTGAACTCCCTCCCCTGCTCTACTGAAAGGAAAGAAGAACAGAAGAAATAAAACATAGAAATCCTAAAAATTGAACTAGCCCCTCCGTGCTCTGCTGAAAGGAAGAATGCAGAGAAATAAAATAGCAGAAAAGAAAACTCCAACCACTTGAACTGGCGAACTCTCTGCTTTCATAGGAAAGAAAATATAGAAATAAAAGCTAAAACAAATCCTAAAATTCGAACCAGAGAACCCCGGAGAAGAGGACCTAAGGTCCTTATATAGGCACCAGGGCCTCCTGCTTCTTCTCCTATCTGCACCAAGATCGCCAGCGCAGCATCCACTTGAGCTCCATCAGCCGCCTCAGCTCTGCCCTGGCCGCCAACTCAGCACGCCCTGGCCGCAACTGTGCACGGCACACACACACCCACACCGCCTTGGTCTCCTTCCCGCCCAAATCTGGTCTACATCGCACTGCGCAGGGGCTCCTCCAGATCCCCCTACATCTGGTCTGCTCCTGCCAGCTTAGCAGCAACCATGGCCGCCATCGCACACCAGCTTCCGTTCCACCCAACCATCAGCAGCCATCGCCCCTGCGCCAGCAGCCATCTGCATCCGCCTGCGTCTGCTCACCTTCTTCCCGCCTGGGCTCAAATCGCCAGGCTTCAAACCGCCCTGTCCCCAGCCAGCTGCTCCACACCGCCAGAAGCACCATCAAACATACTCTGCCCCATCTGGCCGCTCCAGCCACCAGGGATGCATCGCACAGGAGCCCCAAAGCTCTGACCTGGCCGCTCACAGGAGCCCCTGCAAAGCCTCCAGCTTCTTCGTGAAGTTTCCAGTGGGTTCTTGTGGGGAAGACAAAAAAGGGTTAAGAATGGGTTAAGTGGGGTGCGTGGAGATGTGGTTGGGGTGGGAAAATGATTTTATTTAATGGGATTTGATTGGGTATTTTTAAGTAGTATTAAAAATGATTTATTATTATTATTATTTTTTATTTAATGGGATTTGGTAGGTATGTATTAAAATCTATTAACAAACTGAAATTTGTCTATATTTAAAAGAATATTTACAAAAAACTCTTTCAACAAAATTTATTTATATATAATATTTATTTACTAAAGTGAACTTAATTAGTCAATCTGAAAGAAATGAGTTAAATGAAAATCTAATATGTGTAGTTTAATATGTTCAAAAACCTAAACATGAATAAAATGAAAATAAAAGTCAAACTGCACGTTATTTATGGACAACTGATGTCCAAAATTACTATATGTATGGAATTTAACGCAAAACATTATGTAGCTATCACCTGACACCCGACAAAGCCATTCTGACAGAGAGGACACGGTCAAGTCTGTCAGAAAAGCAGTCGCGACGCCTCCAGACGCCGCGACAAGAACACGATGCCCACCCCCGTCGCGACCATGTCGCGACAAACAGGTGTGTCGCCATACAACCATGTCGCGATGGGCTCCCCTGGCGCGACCATGTCGCGACCAGGGTGCCTTCTGCGACCCTGAGGACAGGGCCAAAGGGCTCAGGAGGGCCGGGTCTTACATCCCACCCACCTTAAGAAATTTTGTCCTCGAAATTAAAATAAACTTGGTCTCAAACAGGAAAGCAGTATACGGAAAGTTAACATACCAATCAATCAAACAAATAGGGGAACTACTCTCGCATCTCATCCTCGCGCTCACCCAGGTGGCCTCGCCACCAACACGGTTCTCCCAAACGATCTTGACCAGCAGAATCTGCCTCCGGCGCAATTACTACACTTTGTTGTCGACAACTCTGACCAGGTACTCCGAACTGACAAGTCTGGCGCAACCTCAAGCTGTGAGTAGTCCAACACGTGCGAAGGATCTGCGACGTACCTCTTGAGCTGCGAAACGTGGAAGACATTGTGCACACCTGTCAACTCTACCGGAAGACTCAACCTGTAAGCCACCTCGTCGACCCTCTTAGTGATAGGGAAAGACCCAATGTACTGAGGATTGAGCTTTCCCTTCCTGCCAAATCTCATAACTCCCTTGGTCGGCGAGACCTGCAAGAACACAAGCTCACCTACACTGAACTGCAACGGCCTCCTGCGGATATCTACGTAGCTCTTCTGTCTGCTCTGTGCTGCCCGAAGTCTCTGCCTGACAAGACTGACCGTGTCTGCACACTGCTACACCAACTTTGGTCTCAAAAGCCGCCTCTCTCCGACCTCGAACTAGTAAAGTGGTGTCCTGCATGGGCGACCATACAAAGCCTCGTATGGTGCCATTCCGATGCTCGAGTGATAGCTGTTGTTATACGCGAACTCTACCATCGGAAGGTGCGACTCCCAGGTGCCACTCCAGTCTAAACAACACGCTCTCAGCATATCCTTCAAAGTCTGAATGGTCCTCTATGACTGCGGATGATATGCTATGCTCAACCTCAACTCTGTGCCAAGAGCCCTCTGCAAACTGCGCCAGAACCCTGATGTGAACCTCGGATCTCTGTCGAAGACGATCAAAATTGGGGTTCCATGTAATGGAACGACTCTGTCCACATACAGCCTGGCTAACCTGTCCACTGACCACGACATTCTGATTGGAAGAAAATGTGCCGACTTGGTCAAATGATCCACAATCACCCAGATACCATTGTGCCTCTGCGGAGTACGGGGCAACCCAACTACAAAGTCCATGGTGATGTCATCCCACTTCCACTCGGGAATGGGCAACGGCTACAGCTCACCACCAGGATGCTAATGCTCAGCCTTAACCTGCTGATAGGTAATGCACCTAGCGACAAACTCCACCACATCCCTCTTCATCCCTGGTCACTAGAAGAACCTCCTCAAGCAATGGTACATCTTGGTGGAACTAGGATGAACTGCATACCTCGATCTGTGAGCCTCTGACAAAAGCTCCTAGTGCGCATCACCGGGAACGTATAGACGGCCTCTGAATTTGACCTCACTATCCTCGTCCAGCTCAACATCTGGCATCTGCAAAATATCTACTAACTCTGGGTCTGCCTGCTACGCCTGCAACACCTGCCGGTACATTGACGGACGAACTGACAAGCTGGTCATCACTGCTCAGTCTCTGCACCTCGACAAGAAGAACACTCCCTGGGACAGCTCCTCGAAAAGCCTCCACTCCCTGACCATCATCGAACTCAAGCGAACACGCCTACTCAAAGCATCTTCCACGACGTTAGCCCTTCCTTGGTGATAGGAGAGGGTAAGGTCGTAGTCCTCCCCGAGAACCCGACCCTCGGCTCATGCCGAGGAACCGATTTCGCGGTCGCCGCCCAAAAATTTGGAGACCCAGAAGGGCTGTAATATAAATCTATCAGGATATGTAACAGAAGTAAACGTCAACTGCTAAACTAGAAGCGCACGCGGGGAAACAAAAAAGAGAGCAAGACTGCTGCATACTGCTCTAAGTACAGTCTCAACACACAACTAGTACAAGTAAAGGCAGGGGATAACAAATCCCTATGGGGCATACCCCTAGGGTGACGTACACTGAGAAGGGGGACCACTGCTAGCTACGAGGACCATGACTACCTCCCCGTCTCCTCCGCCCGACGTGCGCCCTGCCGCTGCTGAGAAGTCTCACCTGTGAAAAGGAGGGATGAGCTTCACAACATAAGCTCAGTAGGGACTACCAATCTCCTACTGGCTCTAACAGGCAGAAGAATATATAATTATATCGATTAAATAACAGCAGTTATATCTTCTACCTATGAACGGAAGTGCGGAAGCAAAGCTACAACTAGCGCGGTACGGAAGCACAACATGGTCGGAAACTCCGTACGACTGCTCGTCGTGACCACCACACGGCTAGCAAACACAGGCAGGGGGAAACCCCGCATGGACAAAGAACACTAGCTACGGAAAGCACTACCACTAGTCAACCGGTCATGTGCATCCACTGATGTCTTATCCTCGACCCAGGTCCAAACCTCCACATCTTGTCAGAGTGAGGTAGGACACAAAGTAACACAACAATAACCGCCATAGTCTGGCTGGACTACGGTCTCACACCTGGCCTCTCTAAGCGGTTCTGGGGCCGCAAAGAGCGAGGCAGTGATAAAAGGACTAGTTGGACTGCGCTGGGAAGAACTCCTCAAAACAACCTCGGCGACCCAGACCAACTACGAGAGCTTTGCAAACGACACAACACCACTGTCCTAACCACCGTTTTCCCCTCTGCTCCAGAGTTTGCCAACTCGGATGCCAACTCGAGCACGCTCGTAGCCCAGAGTACTCCCTCAACAGGCTCTCAAGGACGGGGATCCCAAGCAACGGTAACAACCTCTCTACAGGACAAGCCCTCAAGTGTCGAGCACTGGGCGAACGACTAGTGTAGGACCGTACTAGGGAACTAGCACAGGTGCCACGGGTACAATAAAAGAAGCGAAAACGGTGAAGACTTAACAAAGCACGGTACTTCGCAAGACCATAACCTATCTCTCGGCTATAGTCGCGACGCATCGGGCCATCGCGACCTCATCGCGACACCCTACCCTGTCGCGGCCCTGTCGTGGCGGCCCAAGCCGACGCGACCAGGTCGCAATGCCCAAGAGCGTCGCAATCATGTCACGACCAGCTAGGTCGTCGCGACACGATCGCGACCTCTATAGTGGTCCCATCTTCAGCCGAGGGGGCTCCGGAGCAATCCTCCCGGGAACCACCCTAAAAACACGATATGCACATTCCATAGGGGGAAGGGAGCATGCTCAACATGTATTGAAAGCTGTAAATCACCCAAAGCACCCTTAAAACCCCACAAACATGGATTCATGAGAATCTACGCTCGATGAAAACCTCACTCAAGCACGAGCATGATCCTCACACTCCCACAGCCCCAAACCACGAGGAAACACCGTCTCTAGGGGGAGGGGAGCATGCTTAGGGAGAGAGGATCAAGGGTCCCTACCTCCACAAGAAGAGCCGACCCGTTGGGGCCTTCATGTAGGAATGACCACCTCCTCCTCGCTCTAAGCACGACGACCATGTCCCCTACACGAACAGGACGACACCACCTCAGCACGAGCACCGTGAGCAAGAAGAACCACCAAGAAAATGCAAGGGAGGTCGAGAGGGAAAGAAGAGGGAATAAGGAGAAGAGAGAGGGTGAGAGGGGGGAGAATGGGGTGCGCCTTCAGTTTTAAACCGACGGCCCTTAAAATGCGACGGGTCGGCCCAACGCGACAAGAACCATGTTGTGACGCCTCTAGGCGTCGCGACCATGTCGCGACGGCCACCCCTGGTGTGACCCAAAAAACTGTCAAACCTCGAAGACCGGGAAAAGCAAACACAACGGCTGACCAGGTCGCGTCAACGCTACGCGCACCTGACACCTGAGAAAGCTGTTCTGACAGAGAGGACACCGGTCAAGTTTGTCAGAAAAGCAGTTGCGACGCCTCCATACGCCGCGACAAGAACGCGACGCCCACCCCCGTCGCGACAGGCAGGTGTGTCGCCAAACAACCATGTCACGACGGGCTCCCATGGCGCGACCATGGCGTGACTAGGGTGCCTGCCGCGACCCTGAGGATAGGGCCAAAGGGCCCAGGAGGGCCGGGTCTTACAAGAGGGTAGAGAGAAGCCCAATGAAGTGGGATCTTGGTCTATATCGGATGAACTCAATGTTTTCCCTTCTATGGACGAAAATCTATATTTGCGGTGGGACCATTATGGAGGGTAAGAAGATTATCGATAGAAAGAGATCGCAATCCAAGAGGGGAGCTCGAGAGAGCATGTTTCCGCACAAACATGCAAGAGAGCACCATTCAACGAGCTCGCCTCTATGAAACCTGCAAGGAACCCAAAACCTTAGATCTCAAAGAAAAATTCTAGCAAAATGGTAAGAAGGGAAAGGGGGCATATATGAGGGGTACAAGCATTAGTGGGGCAACAAAAGTAGAGAGAAGAAAGGATAGGCACCAACCAACACACTAGAGGAGTAAGATGCGAGAAGAGAAGATACAAGCACGAAATAACACATATATAGGGGCTGGGTACCATACGGCCCACAAAGGAGCAACTGAAACCTCATTGCAAAAGAGTGGGCAAAAACTAGGTAAAGGACAAAAAGTCTTACCTTAACAAACCTCCCAAGAACAACAAGAAGCTTCTCAATTGAAAGAGTATTACCTTCTAATGGCCACTTTGTTTGCTTCATTGGTTAATGGTGAGAAAATTTGCGTTAAACAATAACTGATTTTGGATAGGATGTATTGGCTAACCCTATCTAACTAAGTTAAATCCCTTTTACTGATCACAATTAACCTACCTATATTTGAGAGATGTGTTAAGATGAATTAGAGTGGGTATGTGGGATCTGGAAAAGTAAATGTGAAGTGTTTCTTTTAAAAAAATACAAACAAATAAAAACACACGTTGATCGAGATAGTTGGTGGAGCATTAACCTGGTTAGTTTCTGATTTAATCTATTTTCAAAGTAAAATAGATAGTCTAATTTGGTTAGCTTCTGAATTAACCTTTCAAAATAAAATGAGTTATTTTTTGAGTTAAACAATACATATAGTTAACTTACTCATAAGTAGCCTAACATGTTAGCCCTATGGAGGAGGGGAGGGGAGCGGGGGTCTAGCAAGCCCCTCCCCAGCCAGACGCAAGAGAAAAGAGGATGGAGGGTGTGGAGGCCATTTCTAGCCTCCTAGGCCTATGGGCCTGTCACGGCCCACTACGGCCCATCATGACCCATCAAGGCATCGGGGCTCCAGTCATCAAGCCATGTGTCCTCAAGCTCAGACAAAAGGCTTCCGAACATGCTTGGCCATCCGGAGCCTAAGGGCCTCAAGGGTGATCTCCAGACACCTCGTAAAGCTTGTTTGAGCAGGGTACCATCTGCCACCAAGTACCCCGCACTGTGCTTCCGAGCACAGGGCACTGAGCAGCCTGCCCAATAACCGAGCAGGCCCCTGCTCGGTACCTTCCGACCAGAAGATTCAGGACAACTCTTCGCCTCCTAGGGGTAGTTATTGCGACGGCGCGACACGCGCCCCCTGGCCAAGCGCATTGACTAAAGGATCCCAACAGGCGTCTCCACGGATAGCCCCTCGCCTGGGAATCCGAACCGGTGCATCCCTACAGTCATCATTGGAGAGAATAAGCGTCTAGACCTTTCATCTCCCCCACCTATAAAAGGGCACAGGTAATCCCCATGCAAAGGTACTCAACCCTCGGCACACACAATCGCCCACGCGCGAAGCACACACCGGCGAACCTTCGTCTCCTGCTTTCTACAGCCCCACCTGACTTAGGCATCGGAGGGTTCCCCCAGTTCTTCAAC
Source organism: Colocasia esculenta (assembly GCA_014218235.1). Taxonomy (NCBI): domain Eukaryota; kingdom Viridiplantae; phylum Streptophyta; class Magnoliopsida; order Alismatales; family Araceae; genus Colocasia; species Colocasia esculenta. The sequence continues at coordinate 84,703,502 of CM024760.1, forward strand.
TGGTCCCCCTGATCCTCTTTGGGTCTTGCTGGTCATCGTCCGCACCGGAGACCGTCTTCCCTCTCTTCTCTTAGTGGAGGCCTGTTCGATTCAGACCCAAATAGGAAAACCCTACCACATTTTTAGCGCCGGCTGTGGGACTGACAGCAGCCATGGCTCGTGAACGATCCTCTCACCAGAACCTCGGCAGTAGGGCGACGCGATCTCTCCAGCCGCGCGCAGACTCGCGTGACCAAGCCCCTCCTGCCAACGACAATGCTCCCCCCGCCGAAGCGCTTGACAACGGTCCTGTCGTTGGCGTCCCAGCGATGGCCCAGGAGGTAGCGGAACTCCGGGGCTTGTTGCAGTAGCTTGTGGGGGTCTGCCAGGGCCTCTAGGCCTAGTTAGCTAGGCCGCTGGCTCTGCCAGTCCCTCCGCCTCCAGAGCAACAGGCAGAGTCATCGCCACGGCAACCCCCTGCACCGTCGGCTCGGCAAGAGTGTCGTGAGGAATTGGCCTGGCGCTCACGAAAAGCCCCATCAGGCCGCCAAGCCCTGGAACGGCAGGACTCCCCTCACCGATCCGCAGTGGCACCACCTTCGTGCTTCATTGTCGCCGCCAACTCCCAGGGGTCTAGACGCGAAGGCTCTGCGCACTCCGACCAAGAGTTGGATAGGTGCCTCCACCACGTCATTGACCTCGAGCGTCGCATGGACGCAATGGTCCAAAGGGCGGAAGGCAGAACTCCGGGGGATGACAACTTGGACTTCCGCTCCCCGTTCACCGTGGAGATCCTGGAGGCTCGGGTCTCCCCGAAGCTGCCTCTGCCCACCATCAAACCATACGACGGAACCTCTGACCCGACGGATCACATCCACGGGTTTGAGTCGCATATGGTGTTCCACGGAGCATCAGATGCGGCTAAGTGCCCGGCCTTCCCGACCACTCTGAAGGAGACTGCGCGAGCATGGTTTGAAACCCTCCCCGTAGGCTCCATATCATCTTTCCATCAATTGAAGAAGTCCTTCCGGGACAACTTCCTAAGTGGAAAGTTGCAGTCGTGGACGACGAATTTGCTCCTATTTTTTCGACAGAAGAAGGGGGAAGCGCTCTGGGATTACATCAAGTGGTTCCGGACTGAAGCGCTCTGCATCCTCCGCCTGGACGTCCCATTAGCCACCAGTGCTCTCATCCAGGGCACTCGCGATGGCTTCCTCCAGAGGACGCTGAGGGTACAACAGCCTGCCACTCTGACCGACCTACTCTCCACAGCCCAACGCCACGCTGCGTGCGAGGAGATTCTGGCCGCCGGCCGAGCAGAGCAGGGCGATCGAGCAGATAAGAAGAGGCCTTCCGACAATGGTTCTGACCGTGAACGAAGAAGAAGGCCGGCGCAATGGGGACTCACCACGCCGACCGCGCCCCTTTACCGAATGCACCCCTCTCACGGTGGCCCCCGATCAGATCCTGGACGAAATCCGGGATGGGTAGTATGTTCGGTGGCCACCCAGGATACACTCTGATCCCCGCAGGTGCAACTAGGACAAGTATTTGTGCTTTCACCGCGACCATGGCCACGACACCTCTGAGTGCCGCCAACTCAAGGACGAGATCGAGTCCCTAATCAAGCGCAGCTACGTAGGGTGCTATGTGCACCAGAATGATGACCGCCCAAGACGCCGAGAATGCACCCCCGTACAACCCATCAACAATGAGCCAAATGGGCAAGAGATCAACGTGAACGGGGGAGGGTTCGGCCCAGGCGGAGAAAGTAGCCAAAGCCGACGCAACTATGGTCGTCAAGTGCACCAGGTCGAACGGCCCTCAGTGCCACTACCAACCCCTTATCCCAGTTCGGCACACGTGCATTCCGAGGAGGCTATCACCTTCTTGAACAATGATATTGTAGGAGTTACGACTCCCCACACTGATGTGTTGGTCGTCACGGCCACCATCAATCATTGTACTGTGCGACGCATACCGGTTCATAATGGGAGTGCTCCAGACGTGTTGGCTTACGACTGTTTCCTTGCAATGGGCCTAAAGGCCGATCAACTAACCCCTGTGGAGTCAACTCTGTTCGGCTTCTCTGAGGTCTCGGTGCATCCCATGGGACAGATCCATCTCCCAATCTCCCTAGGGACAACGCCAAAGAGTGTAACCAAAATGGTGGATTTTCTGGTGATCAGAAGCATGCCAGGGTACAACGCCATCTTAGGCAGGGGCCTAATTGGCCGCATCAGGGCAGTACCCTCATCTCTCCACCAAAAGATGAAGTTCCCCACCTCGTGTGGTATCGGCGAGGTGCTCGGTAGCCAGTGAGAGTCCCGACGGTGCTACGTCCTCTCTCTGAGGGACAAGGGGCCCGTTGCAGACCTAGAGGTCCCACCAGCACCCGCCGACCAACCTTCCACCAGCCGAGGAACCCCCACCGAAGATCTGCTACCTGTAAGGGCGGACGATGACCCCGAACACGTCCTCTGCATTGGCGTGCTACTTCCAGAAGTTGAACAACAACGCTAGAAGGTTTTCTTGCTAGCCAACTTGGACGTGTTTGCATGGTCGGATGACGAGCTGCCCGGCATCCCTCTGGAGGTAATGACGCATCACCTCCACCTAGATCCAAGGATGCCTCCGGTCCAGCAGAAATGGCCCTCAACCGCGAGCGGCAGGCAGTGATCCACGAACACGTTGTCACAAGCCAACCAACTGGCCTTCTCCGGGAAGCCCAGTACCTAAGGTGGATCTCCAATGTGGTCCTCGTATGCAAAGCCAATGGAAAATGGTGTGTGTGTGTGGATTACAAGGATCTCAACAAGGCAATGCCCAAAGATAACTTCCCACTGCCATGCATCGACCAACTGGTAGATGCTACGTCCGGGCACGAGCTCCTTAGCTTCTTGGATGCGTACGCTGGCTATCACCAGATAAGTATGCATCCCCCAGACCAAGATGCCATGACGTTCGTCACTAACCTCGGCCTCTACTGTTTCACCAGAATGCTGTTTGGTCTGAAGAACGCAGGAGCTACCTACCAACGACTGGTCAACAAGATGTTCGAGTAGCAGATTGGGCGCAATATGGAGGTCTACGTTGATGACATGTTGGTCAAAACACTCCCGAGCGTCAACCACATCACCAACCTTGAAGAAACCTTCGCAACCCTGCGAAGGAATAACATGAAGCTCAATCCAGCAAAGTGTGCATTCGGAGTACGCTCAGGGAAGTTCCTCGGCTTCCTTGTCTCCAACCGGGGAATAGAGGCCAACCCTGAGAAAATCCGGGCCATACTAGAGATGAGCAGCCCCAAAAACGTATGTGATGTCCAGCGGCTTACCGGACGCCTTGCGGCACTCAACCGCTTCATGTCCCGAGCAGCAGAAAGGAGCTTCAACTTCTTTAAATTGCTGTGAGTCCCCAAAGGCGCCTCACCGCAAGGGGGGCAAGTATGGTGGACCGAGGACTGCGAAGCAGCCTTCACCGAGCTGAAGGCGTACCTGGCTGCCCCACATGTTCTCTCAAAACCTATGCTCAAGGAATTCCTGTTCGTGTACCTTTCGGTCACCGAACATTCCATCAGCACGGTACTGATCAGAGAAGAGGCAGCGGCACAACATCCTGTTTATTACATAAGCAGGGTGCTCCAAGAAGCTGAAAGAAGATATCCTCGAGCGGAAAAGCTTGCTCTAGATCTCGTAACGGCTGCTCGGAAGCTTAGGCCTTATTTCCAGGCCCATCCAATCACGGTGTTAACCGACCAGCTGCTGAGGCTCATCCTTCAACGACCAGAGGCTTCTGGAAGGCTCATCAAGTGGGCCATTGAGCTCGGGGAATTTGATATCAGCTACTGGCCAAGGACGGCCATCGAAGCACAAGCGCTAGCGAACTTCATGGCGGAATGCACCCTTCCGACCGAGAAGGATCCTCCATCGGCGGACGAGCCCCCATGGGAGCTCTACATCGACGGGTCCTCTTGTGTCACAGGAAGCGGGGCATGTTTAGTTCCTACGTCCTCGGAGGGTCTAGAATTCCAGTACGCCCTTAGGTTCTGCTTCGCCGCCTTCAACAATAGGGCAGAGTATGAAGCACTTATGTCCGGGATTCGCATGGCTAAGCACCTCGAAGCACTCCGGCTACGGGCCTTCAGCGATTCCCAACTAGTTGCCAGCCAGGTGAACGGACAGTTCGAAGCTAGAGAGCCCCGCATGGCACGATACCTCCAACAGGTCAAACGCCAAACAGAGGGCCTCCTCTACTTTGAAATCATACACGTCCCATGAGAGCAAAATGTGTGGGCCGATGCACTCGCCAAACTAGCTTCTTCAGGCGACATCACCCCTTCTCACTCCTTGTTTATAGAAGAGCTCGCTGCACCAAGCACTGAAGTGGATGTAGCGGCTATTGAGACCGAACCACCAGCACCGAGCTGGATGGACCCTCTCATGGCCTATCTGCTCCGTGGAGAGCTTCCTCCCGACCAAAGCGAAGCTCGTAAAATCAAGTTGCGCTGCCAGAAGTTCACCATCATTGAAGGCCAATTATACCGACGTTCCCTCTCAAGACCTCTCCTACGGTGTCTTAGTCCTGCTGAGGCGACACCGGCCATTGAGGAGGTCCACGAGGGTCTGTGCGGGAGCCATCTGGGGGGCAGAACATTGGCGCACAGCATCCTCCGAGCAAGGTTCCAGTGGCCTTCCCTGTAAAAGGACTATATCTCCTATGCAAAGAAGTGCCCGAAGTGCCAGAAGTTTGGGCAGCTTATCCGACAGCCTGCCAAACAACTTCAAACTCTGTTCGAACCACGTCCTTTCGCTCAATGGGGAATTTACATGATGGGACCGTTCCCAGAAGCTCAAGGGCGGAAGAAATTCCTGTTCGTCGCCATCGACTACTTCACCAAGTGGATCGAGGCAGACCCTGTTGCCACAATCACAGACCAGGCCGCATGGAAGTTTGTATGAAAGAACGTCCTTTGCCGGTTTGGCGTTCCGAAGGTGATTACCTCTGACAACGGGAAGCAGTTCAACAACACATTCTTCAAACAGAAATGTTCGGAGCTTGGCATCTACAACCACTTCACCTCAATTGCACATCCCCAAGCAAATGGTTTGGTTAAGAACGTCAACCGAACACTGCTCCATGGGATACACACAAGGGTGGAAGCCACTGGAGGTTCGTGGATCGAAGAGCTCCCAAACGTGCTATGGTGCCACCGAACAACTGCTCGGGTGGCCACCGGAGAGACTCCATTCCACTTGGCTTACGACACAGAAGTTGTTGTGCCTCTGAAAGTTGCTCTCCCCACAATTAAAACAACTCACTTCGACGAAGCAGCCAACAATCGTGCGCTAAGGGAGAACCTAGATATGCTCGGCGAACGTCAAAGTGATGCTAGCATAAGATTGGTCTCCTACCAGCAGCGCCTTGCGCAGTACTACAACTCCCGTGTATGGGAGCGGCGCTTCTTCGAAGGAGACCTTGTTCTGCACCGCTGCTCGGCATCGGATCCTCGAAGAGCGATCGGTAAACTCGCCCCTAAATAGGAAGGACGTTATCAGGTCGCACAGATTCTTGGAAAGCCTCATATAAGCTGACAACCCCTAGCAGCGAATCCATACCCAGAACCTGGCATATATCTAACTTGAAGGCTTACTATCTATAAAAGCCTCTTGTTCGGTGTTCTACTTCTCTTCCCCCCTGTTCTTTCGGCCAATTAAAAAGGACGTTCAGGCCATCCCCTGGTCAGGGCTCTTCAGATCGAAAAGACCAACGTAACGCCCAAATCCTAGCAGAGGTATCCACTACAAGCCCCTAGTCGAGATCTTTTTCAGTCCCAAAAGACCTGCACGGTGCTTACTAACCTCTTAAAACGGCTGACGATCTCCGACTCGAACAGAACATAGCAAAGGGAAAAGATAGAAAAAGAAGCCATGCATGTCCGTTTAAAAGATTGTACATGAACCCGCTAAGGCAGGAATGACAAAAAAAAAGGGGAGAGTTAGGAGAATGGCTCCCTAGCAAATCAAGATGACTAAGATGGAGCTTTGCTTACTCCATGCTCGGCTGAGCCCATACTTGACGAGCTGGGCCTCCGTCAGGTACTCTTCGGCCTTCTCCGCCATCACGTTGCAGAGACGATCAGAGATCTTCGCCGCCTCCTGAACCAAGAGAGGCACCATCTCCTTGCCGCGTGGGTCCTTAACCCGAGTAGGGAACCCCCACTTTTCTGCTCCATGTTCTTGGCGGCGGCCGACGAAGAACACCCGGTGCGTCCACCCCTTGTTGTTGGAGTACTTTGGCAAAAATTGGATTTGTATCCTATTCGCCCGGTGTTTGGTGTAATACACCCCAAGTCCGGTCTGTGGCGACGCCACAAGACTGTAGTGGCAGCAGAAGAGGCCCGTCGTCGGTTGGATATCACGCACCTTGCACGAAATACAGAAGACGTAGATTGTACGCCACGAGTTCGGCGTCAGCTGGATTGGGGCGATCCCCTAGGCGTTGAGGATATCCCTCGACATCGCCAACATCGGTAGCCGGAGCCCTGCCTCCTGGAGGTCCAGGGAAAGGGCGATGCACCCCGGCTTCTGGAGGAGATATGACTCCTCCTCCTTGGCGAGGATAATGTCATATTCCTTGCCGATGCGGAAGCACTCGCAGAGGCCCTCGAAACCTATATCTTGTCCCCCATGACACCTCCGGCGCTGCCTGTCTCGCTCCGGAAGCAGCAGCGGCCTTCCCTTTCTGCGACATCGCTGACAGTAGGTGGAAAAATGGGAAAGGGGATGATGAACGACGAAGAACCGCAACGAAGAAGATGATGGAGAGTAGCAGGGAAAGAAAGCTGTCGAAGGCGTGAGCCTCGTCTTCTCTCCTCCACTTCCTTATAAGGAAGAGGCGCAAAATTCAAAACACAGAAGTGATGGCTTTCCCGCTCTAGCGGCCCGTTCGAACGTGCCGCACAGCATCCAAGCGCACGACACGTCACCCCGGCTATCATGAGGTTTCCGTCTTCGAGGTAGGCTTCAAACGGCGACGCTCTGGAGCCGTTCGCACCGCCGAAGTCGATATCACATTTAATGCGAAGGTGACATTCGAGCATACCTCCGCTCTCAAGTGCCGCAGTACCCGTGCCAGCTTGAGAGTGTGGGGGGGAAGTGTGGAGGCCATTTTTAGCCTCCTAGGCCTATGGGCCTATCACGGCCCACTACGGCCCATCATGACCCATCAAGGCATCGGGGCTCCAGTCATCCAGCCACGTGTCCTCAAGCTCAGCCAAAAGGCTTCCAAACACGCTTGGCCATCCGGAGCCTAAGGGCCTCAAGGGTGATCTCCGGACACTCCGTAAAGCTTGTTCGAGCAGGGTACCATCTGCCACCAAGTACCCCGCACTGTGCTTCCGAGCATAGGGCACCGAGCAGCCTGTCCAATATAACCGAGCAAGCCCCTGCTCGGTACCTTCCGACCAGAAGATTCAGGACAACTCTTCGCCTCCTAGGGGTAGTTATTGCGACGGCGCGACACGCGCCTCCTTTCCAAGCGCATTGACTAAAGGATCCCAACAGACGTCTCCACGGATAGCCCCTCGCTTGGGAACCCGAACAGGTGCATCCCTCCAGTCATCATTGGAGAGAATAAGCATCCAGACCTTTCATCTCCCCCACCTATAAAAGGGCACAGGTAATCCCCATGCAAAGGTACGCAACCCTCGGCACACACAATCGCCCACGCGCGAAGCACACACCGGTGAACCTTCCTCTCCTACTTTCTACAGTCCCACCTGACTTAGGCGAGGGTTCCCCCCGGTTCTTCAACCGGACCCCTGATCCTCTTTAGGTCTTGCAGGTCATCGTCCGCACCGGCGACTGTCTTCCCTCTCTTCTCTTAGTAGAGGCCTATTCGGTTTAGGCCCAAATAGGAAAATCCTACCATAGAGGGTAGAGGCTAGGGATTGGGAGAGAGAGAGTCCAAAAGGCAAGAGCACGACTTCAGTTCAAATATTTGAAAGATAATATAGACAAAAATGACCACCCAAATGTATATTTGAATTCGAGTCATTGGGTGCCTATCTCGAATCCCAATCAACTGTGTTAGATCTCCCTACAAAAGAATTTTGGTATCAAAAACTATATATCTGATATTTTCTTAAAAAAAAAAAAGAATGGACATGTGCGCTGGATGAGGCACGGGCACCCGAAAGAAACTAGGGCCCTATAGCCTGGTATTCTCTCATAAACCTTGTTCAATTTCCGTGTTTAGTTCTCACAACTGGTAATAAAATAAGAAGACCAATAAATGTTTCATAAAAATACATTTCAATTTCAGTGAAAACTATATTATCTCTATATCTAATTAATAGCTTTATGACAATTGAAAACTAAGTACATGACTAAATGCGTGTTGACTATTACTCTATATGAAAACCTTGGATGATCTAATAGCCTTCCCATTAGTCTGAAAGCCTCTCTATAATTTATTTTTACTCAACCCTTCTCACCTGACTATCTGCTTTCCTCTCTTTGCTTTTGGCTTTTAGTTTTAATTACAAGTTCGATCGACCAAATATATTAAATTGGTCTCCACGGACAGCAATGCTCCCCTTTGTTACGTGTGCTGTATGTGGATTCAAAGTAGAGCATCTCATCCATGGCGTCAGCCAAGTTTGACTACTATCTCGTTCGCTTGTTCATTCGGAGCCTCTGTATGCGGCCTCTTGCAAGCAAACTCAGTTTGGTGGTGGATGGGAATCTTTAAGACAGGATCTTGGAAAGAAGTGTTCCTCCATATGCATATATAATATAAACTGTTTCTAAAGAGGATCAACATTTCACTATCCATCCTTTCGCAATTATGTGGAACTCACGGAAAGCCAGATGTAAGTTTGGTTCAACAAAACCCAATTTATATATTGGCTAGGTTCCTATCAAGGATCTAACACTTTAGGAGACTACTGCATTAATAGAATATTGCAGCAACTTGGAGAAAAAACGTCACTCTGCAGAGTAAATTACCGTCCAAAGCAACTCAGATCACTATATATCCTCCTACATGGGTGGTGGATGTAGGGGGCAAGTGGGGCCCCACCCTAATGATTTTTTTAATTCTGACCTAATTTCCACATAAAATTTATTTATTAAACTTATCAAATTATTTAAGAAGAATTGTCGATCAATCTATATATTTTTAAGAGACTTATTTTTAGGTCGTTGCCTTATATATTTTTCTAAAGAAAATAAATATGAAACTACATAATTTTTTTAAAAGAGTCAGACATATAAAAATAAATTTCTCAAAAATAAAAAACTGATTAGTAATTCTACCAATTATTTATTCCGCTTAATCAAAAGCACCATTGAGTGGGCATTATGCATCGTCTGCATCCATATTTCAATCAACTCTTTGACCGGTACTTTTTGCTACACGTCCAAAATTGAGCCCAAAACAGGTTGTCCATTGAACTTATGATAGTCCGGCTCATTGACACCCCTAATTGTGACCTCTCTTTATTATAACACTTATGGGCTTATGCATAAAATCTGATAATCTCATTTCTTGACCCTTTAATCTGTTGCCCATCGCCAGGACAGTCGGCCCAATACTGAATAGAATATGAGCGTTGGCTTGTGTTGTGATCAACCTAGCGACCTAGTGAAAAAGAGGATTCCCAGTTCTACCTTCGGACAGATCTCGACCACAAACCTAAGTAGCAAATTGGATCTAACCAACGAGCTTCCGATTGGTTTTAGACACTAGATGTGACCTCTGGATCTTACCTAGGATGTACCATCTTGACGAGCGTCCAGAAATTTTCTTAAACCTTCAAAGAATAGTCTTATATGGTTATATTGTCTTACTGAACATATGTTCCCATGTCGGCTTCTTTGCTCAATTTGAACATGGAAGTGATTCTATCCTGGGTCTCTCTCTGATAAGGGATCTTTTAATCGTTCTCTCTGCAAAGTCCAGGGCTCAAGGACTTCAATGTTTGTTATCTTTTTCTTGTTCAATTATTTTAGCTCGATCTGCTGCAGCCTGGTTTGTCCTTAACACTGCGAGCACAGAGTACCATATGCATACACTTAATCGGTCTGGATTAGTGTGCCTGTTCACTAATTAGTTGGCTTTGTTTCTTCTCCATGATCCTATTTGTACGTTCACTGGACTGGCAAACCGAGATAGGAGTGAATTGAGTTTATCCCCCCAAAACGATTACCAATCGGATTCATACACAAACCACAACACAAGTATGCAAACTGTCAATAAAAAGATTGATTCTAGACAAATTTAAGCAATAAAGTTCACAAACGCTAGAAGGGTGATACAAGACAAGGATCAAATGAATCAAGAGGCAAGTATTTTTTTTTAGAAAGGCCAATGAGGAAGGAAAAATGCAAGGATTCAAGCAAAAGCAGTTTAGTTGTGCTATAAACCATCTCATGTTTGCAGACGACATAATGATTGTGGCAAATGCACAAGAACCGGAGTTGCAGTGTGTAAGATCAATAATTAATGACTATTGTGAATGGACAGGCCAATCAGTCCATTATGAAAAATCAATTATGCAGGTAAGTAGGTGTTGACACGGGATTTTTCTTCACTCAATTTTATTCATTCGTTTCATTTCATTTGGTTCACGGTATTCATTCATTTCTCATATTTTGGATTTTTGATATTTGCGGGCGTGTCAATCTGTCTAGTAGACAGGAGAAAAAGTCCGCGCGATGCGGAGGAAGGGTTTTGGTGTCCAGGAACGGACAGGTATTGGTGTCCGAGGAACGACTGGTGTGGGTGTCCGAGGAACGGACGGGTGCGCCAATTTTAATCTGAACTTCTTTGATTCCGTGTCTTTTCATCACAGGTGATCTAGGTAGCATGTGCTGGACCTCTGCCTCCATCGATCGGAATCGATGTTACATTTACATCGAGTTAAAAGCCCTTGGTATTATTTAATAGCTTTAACCCGAATACCATTCATAGCAAGGATGAGGACATATAAAAAGAATTCAGAAACTCCTAACATGATGTTTTCCCTTTTTTTATTGAAAATGCATTTTATTCTTTGAAAATGCTCGAGTTTGTTTCATTTTGAATGGTATGAAATGGTATGACTGCCTCTTTTCTTTGGGGTGAAATATGATTTTGAAAATGGAATGGGTATATATTCGTAGACCCGTTTGAGGTTTAAAATGTGTTGTTTAATTTGAAATTTCATTGGAATGGGTATACACCCGCAGACTATTTCTGGGCTTTGGGTGTATTGAGAACTTGGGCAGCACTTCCACATGGGCAGAGTTGTTGTGCAAATTATAGTATGACTTTGATTATAGATTATGAAGTTTCATGGCATATATATATATATATATATATATATATATATATATATATATATATTATTTATTTTTGGGCAAAGCCTCTCTTTGAACAGAGCTTCTTTTCTTCTTTTATTTGCATGGACATGACCTTGCAGACATATGGATATATTTCTTGTGAGGGTCCTTGTCAAAGCGGAGTTTCTCCCCGAGAAACTACCCACATGGGTACAACTCTTCTGTGAATATATGGATATATTTCCGGCAGAATTTCGGCTCGGCCAGAGTTTCTCTTTTCTCTTTTCTTTTAGAAATATATTCATATAATCATGATTTTTCATGGTGTATGCATATATTTTCTGCAAAATTTCCACTTAGGTAGAGCTTCCTTTTTTTTTTGCATACAAATGTGGAGTTGTAGACATCTGAGTCTGTTTTTGGGCAGAACCTCCGCTTAGACAAAGTGTCCTCAAAGCGTATGAATATGTTTTAGGGAGAGTCTCTACTTAGGCAGGATTCTTCCCGCAGAACACATATGTATAGCCATGAATTTGCAATTTTATGAATATCTTCTCGAGCTGTATCTCCGTTTAGGCGGAGTTTCCATCACGAAAGGTATCTCTGTAGAAACAGAGTCCCCTTTGAGAAATATACTCATATGAATCCAATTTATGGTTGTATAAAAGTGTTCTTGGGCAGAATTCCTGCTTAGGCAGAGTTTCCTCTAGGAAACATATGCACATAAGCGCAGATTCGTAATTATATGAATATGTTCTTGAATAGAGATTCTACTCAAATGGAGGTTCTGCCAAGGAACATATATGTATAGCGCAAAATTGCCATTTTTATGGATATATTCTCGAGCTATAACCCCGCTTGGGCGGGAGCTCCCCAGAGTTTATTCTGGGAAAGGGGTCTCTGCTCGGGCAAGTTTCCTTTAGGGAACATCTACATATGAATGCAAATTTGCGAATATACGGGTATGTTCTTGGGCAGAATCTCCGCTTGGGCAAAGTCTCCTCTAAGAAACATATGCATATAAATACGAGTCTGTGGTTACATGGACATGTTTCTTCTTCAGAAGGACTTTGTCATGGGCAGAGTTTCCTCCCGAGAAAGCATATATGTATAAGTGCAAATTTGAGGTTTATGATATGCCCTTAGTCGGAATCTCCACTTGGGCAGAGTTTCCCCTAGGGAACATATACATAAAAACACAAATTTGCGAATATACGAATATGTCCTCGGGTAGAATCTCCACTTGGGCAGAGTCTCCCCTAGGAAACACATACATATAAACACAAACACACCATCCCAGAGACTTAGCACTCGATGGGAGGTGGCACATATGCGTCTGGATGCGTAGCATTCAGAGCACGAATTACAAAGGTATTTAAATACCATATGTCCATGTATGGACGGTATTTAAACCCTATAGCCCATGGGGGCCGATGCCGTTATTACGGACTTAAGAAGAGAAATTGCCGATGCCGTATGGAGACGATCTCTCGATTTCTCACTCTGCTCCGAGTAGGGAAGGGAGTTTGATATCTTCACACACAGAGAGGAGGTTGAGGAGGGATGGGGATTTTGGAAATTTGGGAACTTTTCTATTTTTGAGTATTTTCATAAAACAGTGGGACAGCACTTTGCTAAGGGGAGAGGGTTGTAGCTCCTTATGGGGGGGTCGGCCTCTCCAAGAATGGGGGGATGGGGGTGCCTTTTATAGGGGAAGGCCCCCCCTTACATGCGTGGGTGGGGCTCCCTTTAACCGATGGGAGTCCCATCGTTAGAGGGTTAAAACCCCTCAACCGATGGGAGTCCCATCGGTTAGAGGGAAAATTCTCTTTAACCGATGGGGGTACCATCGGTTAGAGGGTTAAAACCCCTCAACCGATGGTAGTCCCATCGGTTAAGGGGGAAAATCCCCTTAACCGATGGTACCATCGGTTGGGGGTTTTCTCTTTTTTTTTAAGGGAATTCCCCTTAACCGATGGTGGTTCCATCGGTTAGAGGGGAATTCCCCTCAACCGATGGAACTCCCATCGGTTAAAGGGGAGAATCCCCTTAACCGATGGCAGTCCCATCGGTTAGGGGATTCTAAAGGGGAGATCCTCTTAACCGATGGGACTCCCATCGGTTAGAGGGGAATTCCCCTCTAACCAATGGTAGTACCATCGGTTGGGGGAGAGAACCCCCTTAAACGATGGTAGCCCCATCGGTTAAGGGGAAAAACCCCCTAACCGATGGTGCTTCCATCGGTTAAGGGAGGGGGACTTTCTGGGAATGGGGAATAGGCAAATTTTTTTTTGTCCACAAATGCCCCCTACGGGAAGTGCGCCGAAGCCGAAGGCGGAGGAGGACGTCCCGTGCATTCTTCGAGCTGTGCTTCTGATCTTCATGACTTGACAATAAACTTGAATCGGAAAGTTGTGGCCATAGTTGACACGCTTCAGCACTTGCACTGTGAAGTCAACAACCTCGGGCAACGATCTACTTTGTCATGTTTCTTGTGCTGAGCGATCAGCTCCGCTTCCTTGGATTTACTCAGTACTGACTTTGGCTTTCTTTGCCTGGGTCTTTGCCTTCTGGATTTCATCTCAGGGATTTTTTAGATCTGCCTTTTTGGCTTTGTTATGGACTTGAATTGATTGAGGACTCAATTGGTGAGACTCGTCTTTCTGACTTTGCCCAACAACTTGATTTGAGATTTTTTTTGAAAAATTTTTTTTGACTGATGATTCGCAGTTGGATCTGATATTACTTTCTTGAGCTTTGCCTTTTTGGCATTTACTTGGATTGGATTTGACATCTTTTTCTTGAATCTTGTCTTCTCGGCTTTGTCCGAGATTTGACATAGTATTCGGCTACTGAGGCTGACCTTCTTGGTTTCGCGCGGCTATCTTTCTTTTCTTTTTCTTTCTCTTCTACTTCATTCATCATTTTTTTTTATATCTGTTTTGAATTCTCAACCATCCTTGCTCCGGAAGTTGTTGGAGACAGGAATGGTGAAGCTCATTTGAATATTCCATTTTCTTCCAGACCCAAGAGAGTTGGAAAAAGGAGGGTGGCGGATTCTGCCTCATCTGGCGGTGACTTTCTTTTCTTTTCTTTCTTCTCTCATCATTGTCATTCATGACTCTTCTTCTTGATTTATCACTTATCCTTTCTTCTCTTTATACTTATCTACCTCAGATGACGAGACAGATGAGGAAAAGTGCCGGTCCGATTGCTTCGGGCGGCCATGCCTCTTTGCCTGAAGGTCCTCCTCTCCTTTGTGGAGTGGAGCGTGAGAATTCCTCATGGGCAGCTGCCGATTTTATGCCGGAGATTGATGATAATGAATCATCATCTGATTGTCTGTTTCTTGAGATAGCTGTGACGGATGACGGTGCCTCTGCATTTGCTGAGCTGAGAATCTCAACAGAACAGTATTCTTTTGCTCCTGTCGGGGCTTATATTCCGATGCCTGCCAAGGAATATTCTGCCATGGAATCAACTCCTGCAGGTGACTTCCTTTACTGAGCTCATATACAGTCTTTAAAGATGATGTTTTCTTTTCTGATATTGACTTTCCTTCCTTGTATTCAGGTGACCAAGTCTTCTGTGATCAACTCTTCTCTGGGGGATGATGGATTCATATTCTGTATTGCGGCCAATCCTCCCTTTCCACCTTTTGGGGAGATGCAGGGAGCCCATTTTTGGAATTTCAAGCTTATTCTGCCTTTCAAGTAGGCGATGCTGCGAGTGACGATGGTGTTGAGCATGGTTGTCGGGAAGAAGAACATTGCCCGGCTGGAACGCGAGCTTGATGAAGAGAGGTCTTCTTTGAATCAGGAGGCTAGAGATGAGGCCAGAGATTCTGAAGAAGAAGCTGCCTATGTAAGAGACGGAAGGAACCTCCGCCAGTTGACAACCTCCAAAGCCAAGGCAGTTGAACGGCTGAAGAGGAAAAAGCCCTCCTGCCTTTGCTTTTCAGTATAACATTTACATGCCGAGCTCATTGTCTTGCTCTTTTTCTTTGTTTGACCTTTACATAGCAATCACCACTCTGTATATTTGTACATAGAGTGACTTGTGACTTTGTAAATACAAGGTGAAGGATAATAGAGGTCCTCCTTTTCATTTTCTCCTCTTTTTTTTCTTTCCTTTTTTTCTCTTTTCTTTCCTTTTTTTTTTCACATTACCAATCCCAGTGCCCTCTCGGGTTTTCACTAAGACTGGCCCCCTTTAGCTTTTTCCAACGTGCCTTTTCGAGTTTTCACGTTGAGGGGTTATCCATTTTTGCCTGAAGCGCCCTTTCGGGTTTTCACCTCAGCCGGATTTTTTTGATCCTTTTACCCTCAAGCATACAGTGAGTTGTATACTTAAGTCCATCGGGGTATCTTTATTTTTTAACCCCTTTTTTTTTTTTTACTTGACTGTTGAGGACTCGACTGACTTGGATAGTTGAATGGCTAAGGGTTTGGTTGTAGAATGAGTGGTGTATTCGGATGTGGTTTGAGATTTGAATTTGGCCAATGATTGGAAATTTGGATTTGGAATTTGGATCTGGATGTGGATTTGAGTTTGAACATGAGCATGTTGGCTTACCTTTGTGGTATTTTGAATCCGAGTTTGGATATGGATACGAGATTTTGGGTATGATTTAGCTTTGGACTTGGTTTTGAATAGGCTCTGGAATGGTGTTTATTGTTTGGCTTTGAGATTTGAATTTTGCCCCTCCTTGATGGCTTAGTGCCGGGATAAGGGATTTGCACTTGGATTTGAACGACTGAAGAGGAAGAAGCCTTCCTGCCTTTGTTTCACAACATAACATTTGTATATTGGGCTTGTTGCCTTGATCTCCTTTCTATTTTGCATGTGGTATCTGTCACCCTTTGTAAGTTTGTGATGTGGTGACTTATAGCTTTGTGGATGTATGAATGAACGACTGAAAAATCCTCCTTTTCATTTTTATTTTCTTTTCTCTCTTTTCTATTTCACATTACCAGCCTTAGCGCCCTTTCGGGTTTTCACTAAGACTGGCCCCTTTTAGCTTTTTCCAACGCGCCCTTTCGGGTTTTCACGTTGAGGGGTTGCCCATTTTTGCCTGAAGCGCCCTTTTGGGTTTTCACCTCAGCCGGATTTTTTTGATCTTTTTACCCTCAAACATACAGTGAATTGTATACTTGAGTCCATCGGGGTATG
This sequence comes from Colocasia esculenta, assembly GCA_014218235.1. Lineage (NCBI taxonomy): Eukaryota > Viridiplantae > Streptophyta > Magnoliopsida > Alismatales > Araceae > Colocasia > Colocasia esculenta. The sequence continues at coordinate 84,719,980 of CM024760.1, forward strand.
TCTATTTTTAACCCCTTTTCTTTCTTTCTTTCTTTCTTTTTTTTTTTTTTTTTGACCTGACTGGTGAGTACTCGACTGGTTTGGGTAGTTGAATGGATGGTGGTCTGATTGTGGGATGGTGGTGACGTGGCTGCAGAATGGGTGGTGACTTACCTTTGTGGTATTTTGATTTGAGTTTGAATATGGATATGAGATTTGGGTTTACTTTAGTTTCAGGCTTAATTTGGATATTGATATAGACTTTGGCATGGAGTTTTAGGTTGGATTTGTGGTTTTGGGTTTGAATTCCGCCCATCCTTGATGGCTTGGGGCAGGGATAAGGGATTTACATTTAGATTTATATTAGAGTTGAGATTGGGTTTGTTTTCGGATTTGGATATGGACATGTCAGTTTATCTTTGTGATATTCTAGATGGGATATGAGATTTTGATTTTACTTTTGGATTTTGGATGTAGGATTTAGGTTGATTTGGCTCTGGACTTGGTTTTGGTTTTGATTTTGGCTTTAGTTTTGGTTTTGGTTTTGATTTTGATTTTGGTTTTGGTTTTGGTTTTGGTTTTGGTTTTGGTTTTGGTTTTGATTTTGATTTTGATTTGGTTTGTTGTTTTGGTTTTGGTTTTGGTTTTTTGATTTGTGATTTTGATTTTGATTTTGATTTTGGTTTTGGTTTTCGTTTTGATTTAGCCTACCTTGGTGGCTTATGGCTAAGATATGGAATTTTGGGCTTCTATTTGGTTCAACCTATCTTGATGGTTTGTGGCTATATTTGGTATTCTGGGTTTGATTTATTTTGGCATTTATAGTTTGGTGCATGTGGTTTTGGATCAAATCTGGATATGATCTGCCTTGATGGTTTGCTGACTATGAATTTGGGATTGTATTTGAATATGAGTTGCCTTGATGGTCTTAGGATATGAACTTGGAATTTAAACTTGATATCACCTACCATGGTGGTTTGCTGGTGGGACTTTGGGTTTTGAATTGGCTTTGGATATAACTTAATGGCTGGTATGATATAGCCTTGTGATTTGCTGGCTATGATTTTGGATTGAATTTGGTATAGCCTGCCTTGATGGCTTTTGGCTATGGATTGGAATTTAGATTTGATATAGCCTACCTTTTTGGTTTGCTGGCTATGTTTTGTAATTTGAATTTTAGATATAGCCTGCCTTGGTGGCTTGCTGGCTATATTTTGGATTGAATTTTAGATATGGCCTGCCTTGGTGGCTTGCTGGCTATATTTGGATTGAATTTTAGATATGGCCTGCCTTGATGGCTTGCTGACTATGAATTTGGATTCGAATTTCAGATATAGCCTGCATTGGTGGCTTGCCGGCTATATTTTGGGATTTGAATTTCAGATATAGCCTGCCTTGGTGGCTTGCTGGCTATATTTTGGGATTTGAATTTCAGATATAACGTGCCTTGGTGGTTTGCTAACTATAGAATTGGAATTGCGTTTGGAATTGTATTTGGATAAGGCCTGCCTTGGTGGCTTGTCGGCTGTGACTGGAGTATGGGTTTGATATAGCCTACCTTTGTGGTTTGCTGGTTATGATTTTTGGAATTTGGACTTGATATAGCCTACGTTATGATTTTTGGATTTTGGACTTGATATAGCCTACCATTGTGGTTTGCTGGCTATAGTTTTGGAATTTGGAATTGTATTTGGATATCTGATATGGCCTGCCTTGGTGGCTTGCTGGCTATATTTTGGGATTTGAATACGATGGTGCCTACCTTTGTGGTTTGCTGGCTATGGTTTTGAAATATGAGTTTGGTGAAAAGTGGAATATGGAGGATGAGTACCTTTGGCTTCATGCTCCTACAGGATTGGAGGATTGTATGATGGACATGTGGGTATTTGATTCTTTTGCCTCCATTTATGGTAAGCTTCCATTTCAGCATGGATCCTCAAAGAGGGCCTCTTTCATTCCTTTCTAGCTTTCTGCCTATCTGGGTAATTGGTTTTTTTTTATGATTGGCCGAGGAACTCATGTTCTAGGGCATGGTATAGTTTCAGGTGCTTTCCATTGAGTGGAGGAAAGGGCACAGTACCTTTATGGTTAACCGGCCGACGATGCATGGGCCAAGCCAAGTAAGCTGCAATTTGCCGCACGACCTTTTTTTTTTTTTTTGCCATTGCTTCTCTGCATTTGACTATGACGAGGTTTCCTTGCTTGAATGCTCTTGGTCTTGCTAGTTTGTCCAATGCACGAGCCATTCTGGCTTGATATGCTTGAAGATATTTGTATGCTTCAAGTCGCCCTTTTTTTTTCGAGATTGGAGAGCTCCCCAAATCTTCTTTCTATTTGGCTTTGATCTTGACTTTGAGGTTCATTTTGGATTGCCACCCGATAGGATGCCATTTCTATGGGTATTATTGCCTCTGCTTCATATACCAAGGGGAAAGGCGAACATCCGGACTGATTAATTTTCTGCTGAGATAATATAGAGGTTGCTCCTTGCCCTCTTCATTTGTTTGTGCTAATAGAGCTCCCAGAGAAGCATACATTGCTGAAGTATAGAGTATAGGAGGCTTCCCAGCAACTGGTGCCCCCCATCACTGGTGGAGTGAGAAGATATTCCCTGACTTGCTTGAAGGCGATTTGGCATTCTTGATCCCAGATGAAGGGAGTATCTTTCTTCATTAATTTGCCGAAGGCCATTAGCAGCTGTTAGATCGCCTTAATTTTGTCGGGGTCTCTTTCCATTCCCCGATATTTGACGACAAATGTTTTTTTTTAATCGTCGAACACTTTGATCTTGCCTTGGAGAGTAAATTTACATGTAACTGGGAGGTAGAGGAATACTCCCGTTGATGGCTTGACGACCAGCTTCATAACTGATACCCCGCCGTTCTGGGCGGATTACTTTGTTGAGAATTCTTTCCGGGTGATTTGGCAAAGCCTTTGTTTACCACAAAAAGCTTGCCGGTCTCACTGTCTTCATCTGAACATTTAATTTGCTTACCCTTCCCTTTAGACTGGGCAAGGGGTTGAGGAATTGGCCTTCCAAGATATAAAAAGGCATCAGTCAAATGGCATTCATTTTCCCGAAACGGGGCTTGATCGGCAAAGACTGTATACTGCTTCCCTTCTTTTGCATGTTTGATGCATTGATGGAGAGTTGACGGGATGACCCCATTTTCATGCAACCAGGGTCTCCCAAGCAATATTCTGTATATTGTATCAGCATCAATAATGTAGAAGGCTACCTTGGTGGTGAAGCTTCCCAGTGATTCGTACATCTTTTACTTGTTACATATGAGGTATGAGATGTAGAGATTCAATGGCTTTATAGGGCATTACATTGGTAGATGCCCCCGGATCGACCAGGATCCGATTTAATTGAATATTGTTGACCTGTCCCTTCATATATGAGGGACGATTGTGATATGGAGAGGATAGCAACATGTGCTTATCTTGTGAAAGTGACATTTGCTGTCAGTGCTTCATATATTTGAGCTTGGAAATCAGCCATATGAGCTTCATATATTTTTTGATTCTTGGAGTACTTTGACAAGAGTTTCTCTCAGGTCTTGGCTCCAAGCAATTATCTCCCAGACAGTGATGTTGACGAGGAGTGATTTGAGTTGCCGAAAGATTTTGTCATCAGCCTTGATGCGTATCTGGTCCGATGAGGGAGATCCCTTTATCGAGGACTCAGATGGCTTCTTTGGCTTGATAGATTTTTTTTTTTTTGAGAGAGAGGAATCAACATCCTTCCATTTGAAAAGAGAGGAGTGTTGTCTGGCTCATTTGATGAGGCATGGGGACCTTGGCTCTTTTCTTTTGTATGAGGAGGCATATTGGACAGCTCTTCTTTTTCATCTGAAGGGTTGAAGACATAAGAATCCGCCCGTATTTCGGCTTCAGGCAGAGGCTTTGACTCCTCGCCGTGAATGAGAATGACTTTGCTTGATTTTGTGATATCGGGCTTCTTGAAAATAGTAGATGCAACTTTTTGCTCTTTACCATGCCCTTTCTTGCGACGGCGATTTGAATTATTTGCTGGCCGACGCTGATATGTCAGAATTGTTGGCTTACCTTAAGCCTGCTTGGCATTATCACTTGGAGAGATTTATAGCTTCTTTGGTTGAGGTTTGGACACCATATTGTAAATTGGTGAGTTAAATATGTAATTTGATTTTTTAATTTTGATTGATTTTTTTTTTAAGTTGATATTTGAGGTACCTCAGCAGCAGCATCACGCTACATTTGTTCTTTTTCATTCTTCTTTTATTATTATTATTACTATTATTCTTTGTTTTTTTTGTTTTTTTGTTGTTTGTTGTTTTTTTTTGTTTTGTTTTTGTTTATATATATATATATATATGTATATATTTTTATTTCATACCTGAAGAGCTTTAAGTGAGCTTATGACTTTCTGCTCTGAAGATGATTTGGAGATGCTTCTCTTGTTGGAGCCACCTCTTACTGTAGAGTTGTTGACTCTTTTGGAACTGGCTGATTTTGAGGGCTGACAGTGACCCATGCACAAAGGTTGCATTAATTGAAGATGGGAGTTGGTGATAATGATCGACGAACTCTCTGCTTGCTGGGAGATTGGCTTTGCCGCAGCTTCTTTTGATATTCTAATTCTGTATTAAAAAAGATCAATTTTGAATTGCTCCATTTCGGCTTTGACTCTGTATCGTCCATAGCCCAGTGGATGATGATAATATTCAGATATCTTTGGATATAGAGCTTGGAATTCTGGACTTGGATCATAGGCTTGCTGTGACACCTTATTTGCTGGCGCCAGAGAATTCCCATATTGATCAATTTTTTTTTCTTCCCAGATATGAGTTTCAACCAGATCCTAGAGATCCAGACAATTGTCATACATCTCCTTTCACTCTGAAAGATATATGGTGCTGGTTCAAGTATGGAAACCAGACTTTGCCTTCTGAGATTGCCAAATATAAACTTGATGTTCTTTGTTGCAAATGAGCGCTTATTGTAGAAAATGCACATTTGTATACGATTGACTGGATAAATATGGATTTGAATGCTCCCCCACTGATGACTGAGGAAGACCAAAAGATGATGATGTATTAATGACATTCACCTAATAGGATCCAGGTTGGCTGGTCCATTTGGTGGTTGTTGAGTATGAGGCTGGTTGACCCGATGAATACCAGGTCAATTAGCTTTTGAACATCATTTTTGAATCTTATGCAATCTTTGATGCTATGACCCATCATTTGATGATACGGGTAGTAATTGGCTAATATTTCTGCCAGAGCTCGGTAATCCATCAATCCGGATTGAAGGCATAGCCGGAAAAGTGAGAAAGTTTGATGTCGAGGGAAAGAATATAACCTTGCCGGCTCGACAGGAGTTGAAGGATCTTCGGATAGCCACCCAATTGAGTCTGCATATGGCGACATAGGAGGCGGTTCTGAATATATTTGAGTATGCATAAGAGTATATTTGCCTTTGGACTTTCCTCATTATTCTATGTGGATCATGCCTTGATCTTAGTAGAGAATGAGCTCCTGAATTATCTTGGGGAGGATCACATGAAGGATCGTCCTCAGTATGATTGCAATTTCTGTCATATGTATGAAATTGACAGATTGCCCTGGTTGATCCCAAGCATGAGGCTGAGGAGGATCAATCAGGTCAGTTTGCATAGATATGAGGCCTTCTTGGATCATCTTCTGGACTCTGCTTTTGAAGAGGTAACAACTATCTTCGATTGGATGCCCCATCATACGGTGATACGGGCAATAGTTGAGCTGATTGACTTTGCTGACATCTGTCGGCTCCTTTGGTTCTGGCAGTGATATTAATTGATTATCAAGACAAAGATCAAAGAGCTTCTTTGTATGCTCCTTCTTGAAGGAATAGGGAGCTTTCATGCACTCTGCCAACGATGGCGCAAGAGCTTTGGTTTCTGATTTCTTCTTTGGGGCAGGAGAGATTGTTGCCCCCTTTGCTTCATTATCAGGTGAGAAGTCAATAACATTGACCTCCTTTGCTGGCTGTTTGCACTCTTTGGGGAGCTTGCCTTTATAAGATGTGTGAGCCATTTGTTCGGCTAAAAAAATATCTCAATTTCTGCTATTGCAAAATTTAATTGATCGAAACTCTGGATTTTTCTTCCCAAGAGTTTCTTGTTGACTGTTGATATGAGGCCTTTTCGGTGGATAGAAATTGCATCTTCTTGAGCGGGAAGGTTATTGCATTTCATGCTAAACTTTCTCCACCTCTTGATGAAGTGGATTGCCGATTCCCCATTTCTTTTGTTTGAGGGAGCATAATTTGGCGAGAGAGATACATTCCCTTCAGCCGTTTGGAAATGGTCTAGGAATTTCTTTTGCAGATCCATCCAATCTGTAACTGAGTTGGGCTTGAGCTTTGAATACTATTGAAATGCGACTTTAGTCAAGGAAGTTGCAAAATATCTGAGGAGATAAGATTTGTTGGTGGTGAGCTCGCCCAAGGCAATAATATTATGTATCACATATTTCAGTGGTGACCCATGTCCATTAAACTTTGACAGTTTTGGGACTTTAGGGCATGTTTCTGGCAGCTTCTTGAATTGATGATGTACTGAATATGGAACAGATTATAGATCTGTCATTTGCATGGCTTCGCTCTGCTGAGCGAACATATTTTGAATAATCTTCTATATCTCATGCCTTTGAATGGGAATACCTTGAATTGTTTCTGTTTGAGGATGCATAACATTGGACGGATCAATGATATCCTGACCCGTAGTTTGAGGAAGAAGACCAGTTGTAGAAACTGCCGGACGATTTGCCCGGGGCAGACCCATCTGGATGCTAAATTTGTTGATTTTCAGTAGAGACTGGCTCTGTAGAATGCTGGAGGCTTGAAGTTGCCAATCACCTCATTTCATTTAGAAGCACAACCATTTGAGATTGATATTGCTGCATCACTTGGCATTTACCCTCACCTGACATTGCCTGGAAATTTTCCTTTATAGGCAAGTCAATGACGGCGTTGATATTTGAAGTAGGAAGCCCATCTTCTTTGATTTGAACATTTGTCTCTTTGAAGAAGGAGATTTGAATTCCTTCATGTTGAAAGCCAATGCGAGGGGGAGCTTGACTAGATGTTCTGGCTTGTCTGCTGGGTTGGCGGTTTCTTCTGGCAAACTGCCCGATGGCCTTAGTGGGAATATTTGGGTTGGCTTCTGCGATTTGTTTTGCCCTTTCGCCAGAGTCTCTCCCAGAGACATAGTATGGGAAAATTATAAGCTTGGGTTTTTCCTGAGCTGCCCAAGTAACACGTCGTCTTTTTGACGGACGAGTATTGGCATTAGGAATTGCCCCCAGCCTATCAAATATTGAGATTCACCGTATACGATCAGGGATCGATACGCGAGATTTGAATTGTTAAGTTGAAATTTCTTTGACTACCCGGATATTTCTCAGGCCTTGAGGAGTATAGTTTGATTTCCCTTTTTTTTTGCCGATGATGGTACTTGAGTTCAATATGTTGAAGGGAAGCATCTTTGACGTTGCTTCTTTTACTGAACACCTTTGCTATATTTGCTTGAGTCTTCTTGGGTTTCTGGGCTTCCTTTTTTTTGGAACCCAAATTTGTTTGAACCTGGGAGAGTGCCGGTTCTTTTGCTTGACATCGGCCTCCTTCTTGGGATCCTCTGGTTCTCCTTGAAACCGCCGCAAAACTGAGAAGCGGTTTGAGGTTGGGATTGTAGGAACATACCTATCCCGGAGGGTGATAGGTTGGCTTCCGTCGAGCCGTACCTGCAGACCTCTGATCATGATGGATCTGCCAGATCTTGAGGTGGCAGCTGATAGCCTTTCACTTTTATGATTTTATTTTGTCCTTGTTGTAGAGACGAAAACTATGATTTTGAAGGCAATTGCCTGGATTGAACAAATCCAGATTTGGGCAAACTTAGTTTTAAATGGCTTTTTTGGGTTAAAGGTATGGTATTGGAATTTGGTGGAGCCTACCATTGAGGTTTGGTGGCCATGATTTTAGGATTTGAGTTTAGATTTTGGTTTCGGATTCAACCTACCTTGATGGTTTGTGGCTATATCTGGTATTTGGTTTTGATATATTCTGGGATTGCATATGGTTTGGAATTTAGATTTGAGATAGCCTACCTTTGTGGTTTACTGGCTATGGTTTCGAATTTGATTTGGACATGACCTGCCTTGATGGCTTGTCAGTCATCAGCTTGAGTTTGGATTTGATATAGCCTACCTTTGTGGTTTACTGGCTATGGTTTTGAATTTGATTTGGACATGACCTGCCTTGATGGCTTGTTGGTCATTAGCTTGAGTTTGGATTTGGTATAGCCTACCTTTATGGTTTACTGGCTATGGTTTTGAATTTAGATTTGAGATAGCCTACATTTGTGGTTTACTGGCTATGGTTTTGAATTTGGATTTGAGGTAGCCTACCTTTGTGGTTTACTGGCTATGGTTTTGAATTGGATTTGGATATAACTTACCTAGGCTCACAGCCAATAAATGTTGTTGGCCAGAGTTAGGTTTATCCCCTTCATTAGCATTATCTTTGGAGAGCATTCAGGTGCCCCCTGTTGATAATAGCAGGACGAGCTTTGACGTGCCCACGACTCTTATGCGCCTTCCTTGTTGACTTGTTGGAGAGAGGCTCTTGAGTAGCATTTTCTTCATAGGAACCACCCTTAGGGAATAAGGGGATCCGAAAATTGCTGGAAGAATCTCCGAATGCGATCGGAGTCGCCAGGTAACCGAACTTTGCATAGTTGTTGATGACGAGCGGTCCATAAGTGACGACCATCTTCAACAGTTTGTGATTTGCCTTCTTGTTTGTACCTTCAAGGGAAAACATCAGAATTAGGGTTTTCATGAAAAATATATATGTCTCATCCTTTTTGCTATGAATGGTGAGAAGAGGTCCCACCGGGCGTGCCAGTTGTTGACACGGGATTTTTCTTCACTCAATTTTATTCATTCGTTTCATTTCATTTGGTTCAAGGTATTCATTCATTTCCCATATTTTGGATTTTTGGTATTTGCGGGGCGTGCCAATCTGTCTAGTAGACAGGGGAAAAAGTCCGCGCGATGCGGAGGAAGGGTTTTGGTGTCCGAGGAACGGACAGGTATTGGTGTCCGAGGAACGGACGGGTGTGGGTGTCCGAGGAACGGACGGGTGCGCCAATTTTAATCTGAACTTCTTTGATTCCGTGTCTTTTCATCAACAGGTGATCAGGGTAGCATGTGCTGGACCTCTGCCTCCATCGATCGGAATCGATGTTACATTTACATCGAGTTAAAAGCCCTTGGTATTATTTAATAGCTTTAACCCGAATACCATTCATAGCAAGGATGAGGACATATAAAAAGAATTCAGAAAGTCCTAACATGATGTTTTCTCTCTTTTTTTATTGAAAATGCATTTTATTCTTTGAAAATGCTCGAGTTTGTTTCATTTTGAATGGTATGAAATGGTATGACTGCCTCTTTTCTTTGGGTGTGAAATATGATTTTGAAAATGGAACGGGTATATATTCGTAGACCCGTTTGAGGTTTAAAATGTGTTGTTTGATTTGAAATTTCATTTGGAATGGGTATACACCCGCGACTATTTCTGGGCTTTGGGTGTATTGAGAACTTGGGCAGCACTTCCACATGGGCAGAGTTGTTGTGCAAATTTATAGTATGACTTTGATTATAGATTATGAATATTTCATGGCATATATATATATATATTATATTTTTTTTGGGCAAAGCCTCTCTTTGAACAGAGCTTCTTTTCTTCTTTTATTTGCATGGACATGACCTTGCAGACATATGGATATATTTCTTGTGAGGGTCCTTGTCAAAGCGGAGTTTCTCCCCGAGAAACTACCCACATGGGTACAACTCTTCTGTGAATATATGGATATATTTCCGGCAGAATTTCGGCTCGGCCAGAGTTTCTCTTTTCTCTTTTCTTTTAGAAATATATTCATATAATCATGATTTTTCATGGGTGTATGCATATATTTTCTGCAAAATTTCCACTTAGGTAGAGCTTCCTTTTTTTTTTTGCATACAAATGTGGAGTTGTAGACATCTGAGTCTGTTTTTGGGCAGAACCTCCGCTTAGACAAAGTGTCCTCAAGAAGCGTATGAATATGTTTTAGGGAGAGTCTCTACTTAGGCAGGATTCTTCCCGAAGAACACATTTGTATAGCCATGAATTTGCAATTTTATGAATATCTTCTCGAGCTGTATCTCCGTTTAGGCGGAGTTTCCATCACGAAAGGTATCTCTGTAGAAACAGAGTCCCCTTTGAGAAATATACTCATATGAATCCAAATTTATGGTTGTATAAAAGTGTTCTTGGGCAGAATTCCTGCTTAGGCAGAGTTTCCTCTAGGAAACATATGCACATAAGCGCGGATTCGTAATTATATGAATATGTTCTTGAATAGAGATTCTACTCAAATGGAGGTTCTGCCAAGGAACATATATGTATAGGCGCAAAATTGCCATTTTTATGGATATATTCTCGAGCTATAACCCCGCTTGGGCGGGAGCTCCCCAGAGTTTATTCTGGGAAAGGGGTCTCTGCTCGGGCAGAGTTTCCTTTAGGGAACATATACATATGAATGCAAATTTGCGAATATACGGGTATGTTCTTGGGCAGAATCTCCGCTTGGGCAGAGTCTCCTCTAAGAAACATATGCATATAAATACGAGTCTGTGGTTACATGGACATGTTTCTTCAGAAGGAACTTTGTCATGGGCAGAGTTTCCTCCCGAGAAAGCATATATGTATAAGTGCAAATTTGAGGTTTATGGATATGCCTTAGTCGGAATCTCCACTTGGGTAGAGTTTCCCATAGGGAACATATACATAAAAACACAAATTTGCGAATATACGAATATGTCCTCGGGTAGAATCTCCACTTGGGCAGTCTCCCCCTAGAAAACACATACATATAAACACACAAACACACCATCCCAGAGACTTAGCACTCGATGGGAGGTGGCACATATGCGTCTGGATGCGTAGCATTCAGAGCACGAATTACAAAGGTATTTAAATACCATATGTCCATGTATGGACGGTATTTAAACCCTATAGCCCATGGGGGCCGATGCCGTTATTACGGACTTAAGAAGAGAGAATTGCCGATGCCGTATGGAGACGATCTCTCGATTTCTCACTCTGCTCCGAGTAGGGAAGGGAGTTTGATACCTTCACACACAAGAGAGGAGGTTGAGGAAGGGATGGGGACTTTGGAAATTTGGGAACTTTTCTATTTTTGAGTATTTTCAGAAAACAGTGGGACAACACTTTGCTAAGGGGAGAGGGCTGTAGCTCCTTATGGGGGGGTCGGCCTCTCCAAGAATGGGGGGATGGGGGTGCCTTTTATAGGGGAAGGCCCCCCCTTACATGCGTGGGAGTGGGGCTCCCTTTAACCGATGGGAGTCCCATCGGTTAGAGGGAAAATTCCCTTTAACTGATGGGGGTACCATCGGTTAGAGGGTTAAAACCCCTCAACCGATGGTAGTCCCATCGGTTAAGGGGGAAAATCCCCTTAGCCGATGGTAGTACCATCGGTTGGGGGTTTTCTCTTTTTTTTAAAGGGAATTCCCCTTAACCGATGGTGGTTCCATCGGTTAGGGGGAATTTCCCCTCAACCGATGGAACTCCCATCGGTTAAAGGGGAGAATCCCCTTAACCGATGGCAGTCCCATCGGTTAGGGGATCTAAAGGGGAGATCCTCTTAACCGATGGTACTCCCATCGGTTAGAGGGGAATTCCCCTCTAACCGATGGTAGTCCCATCGGTTGGGGGAGAGAACCCCCTTAACCGATGGTAGCCCCATCGGTTAAGGGGAAAAAACCCCCTAACCGATGGTGCTTCCATCGGTTAAGGGAGGGGGACTTTCTGGGAATGGGGAATAGGCAAATTTTTGTGTCCACAGTAGGGTAACCAACAGAAATGAAGCTAAGAATTTAGCCAGAATTGTGGGAATCAACAGAAAAAGGCAGGTGGGAAAGTAACTTGGAGTGGACTTACCACACATAAAGCCGGCAGACTTTGCGTTTAAGGAGGTGAAAAAAAGAATGTTCGCAAAAATGACAAGTTGGAAAGGAAAATGCTTATCAATGGCAGCGAGAATTATTTTAGTCAAGCATGTCTTAGCTACAATCCCTGTGTACTGGGCAGCTGTAACCAATTTCAGAAACTCACAAATGAAAGTTCTAGAAGGCCTATGCAGGAAGTTTATCTGGATGGGTAAACAGGATGCCAAAGGTTTTTACCCTATAAGCTGGAAAAAAATGAAATTGCACAGGTATGAGGGAGGGTTGGGTCTACCAGACCTGTATGCAGTCAACAGTGTTCTCATTCTGAAACAGGTTTTTGGCCTTTGCCAAGGTAAGGAGACTATATGGAGAGGACTGATCCTTGACAAGTACTGCAGGAATGGGAAACTAGATAGAGCCTACAAAACTATACCTAAATCAGAGTCATCTTAGAATACAAAGATCATAAAAAGTGTAGCAATTGGATAATGGGAAGAGGGATCTATGAATGGCATTGGGAATTTGATGTGGAGCAGATTGAACAATATGAGAATCTAGCTTGCTTTCTTAATGGTCAAGAAGAATGGGATACTGAAAAAATAAATCAAGTCTTCCCCACCACTCTAGTGGTTGTGTTTTGCAAGATCCCCACACTAGTCCGCCTACCTGTAAATGATGATAGGTTCTGGGTCCCAGACAGGCAGGGAAGGTTTACAACAGAGGGGGGGGCTTATAACTGGATCCGCAAAGGTGAAGATCCATCATCCCATCAAGGAAACAAGGATTGGAAAATCATATAGCATTGGCCAGCTCAAAACAGGATATGAGTGTTGTCATGGAGGATAGCTTGGAGCTAAACAAGTGCAATATCCAGGAGACAAAAAAGGTGCCACAGATGCTGGGCAGAGGATGAAAATGTAGACCATGTCATTGTGGCTTGTCCTCTCTCTGAAGAAAGATTTGGGACGAAGTAGATAGACATTTGGAGTGGAAGCAGACGCCTACTGATCTCAACCAATTATGGGAGCTTTCATCTGCTGTTCATGAAATTTCTTTAGTTTCAATCTATACTCGAGCAGTGGTGGGTTATGCAATTGAAGCAGCATGGAGGGAGAGAAATGAGTCCCTTTTCGGTGGAACTCAAGATGTTTTCAAAGCTTGCACCTGTTTTATCATCTCTTTAGCTGTCAATTACCTCAAAGCAAATTGGGAGACTCTCGGACTCCGTGGTGTAAAATCCTGTCACAACAGCAGTGGTGCTTTGTGCGTGGTATACCTGCAGCCTTGAAGTCAAGAACTAAAGTCCCTGCCAAATATCAGCGGAATACGCCAGAACAGGGATGGTTAAAAGCAATCTTTGATGGATCCTTCAAAGAAAGCCAGAAGGGGGAGCTGGGTACATAATCAGAGATCATAATGGCCCGAGTGTTAGAGCAGAAGCTGCATTTCTGTCCAATGTCTCCATTCTTAAAGCTGCAGCTCTGGCGGTACTACACAGTGTCAAGAACCTACAGGTTGTGGAAGCGCAATCAGCTAAAGGGATTTGGATCGAGGGTGATAGCAAAGTAATCATTGATTATTTAATATTTATAATGGGTGGGCAGCTCCACCACCGGAGATTAGGGCAACAATTGAACAAGTAAAGAGCACTATCAAGCAGCGGTCACAAATTAAGATCTCACATATAAATAGGCAGGGGAATCTAGCAGCGCAATGTCTAGCTTACCAAGCCAGAGAAGCTACCTTCTCCATATTCCCTCATGAGCTAGTGGAGATCTGCTCCAAGGATGTTATGCTACAGGAAGTTTGGGACCCACCGTGAGGTTTGTGTGTTTTGGGTACTCACTATAGTTTTTTTTGGTGTTTCTTGTCCCTGTTTTGTTTTGTTTTGCTGCCTCTGCTCCGTGGGTTCCTTGGAGCCTGATTGTTTTTTTCTCTTTGTTAATTTCTTTGCTGTCTGATGTATTTCTGCTCTTCTTTCTTTATTAATGCATCCTTGGCAGGTGCCCTTGGGGTACCTCCCAATTACCAATTACCAAAAAATGTATATATATGTATTAACACATGCATTCACCGGACCCCCATGGTAGATGAGGATCCTCTAATACCACTTGGCCAAGTTCTCACACACACACTAGTATGTTCAAACCAACACCCCCTCCCCCCCGGGCAAACGGTGCCTTAGCATTGACCACGTACACTCTCACAGAAATGAGACACACAATCACGTTCATTGCAAGAGAGCCATCATATGAAGCCCAGAAATGCAAAACAAATCATAGAAGACAAGAACAGTGAGGGCTTAAGCAAGTTTTGTAGCTCATCTTGAAGAAATCGCCCTAAAAGTGAACAAGAGATGCTTCAAGTACAGGCCATCAATCTCCTCTTTGCATCCGCATGTCACCCAACTCAGGCTTCCATGGAGTTTAGCTCGCTCCAAAGTCTCATTGCATCAAAATCTACATGCCCAGCCATGGAGAACCCAGAAAACAAAATTAAATGGAAACTTGGGGAAGAAGATAGAGCCTTCTGGAATCTTTTAGAAACTTATTCTCTCCTTTATAGAGAGGAAAATCACCATTTTATAGATGAGCTAGCCGAGGTTGGTGAAAACGGTTGCATATGAGTGGCATATTGGGTTTTATCCTGATATTGCGGTCCACTTGTAGTGGGTGCTACAAATTAAGCATATCATTAGATCTAATTAGTGAAATAAATTCTTAAACTTAACCCATTAATATCCATTAAGATCTTATTATGGGTGAGATCCTAACTTGAGCTCAATTGACACTGGTCTCTCCCTTCTATATAAGTGAGCGCAACTCCCCATTAGATTATGCTAGTTCAATATAGATAGAGAGATAAAATCAGAGGAAGAATGTGAGAGTTGTGTGCCTCTCTTCCTGACATTCATGTATATAGATTGTCTTCTTTCTCACACGTCCGATGGCTTCCGCTTCAAATGACGCAGCAAGGCGACAGTAGATTTGAGAGATTAAAAAAAAAGGGTTTTAGTTTTGGGGAGTAGCCAAATGGCTAGATCCCCACCAGATGACGTCGTCGGCATCGTCTTTGGCCGGTGGGGTTTTGACGAGGCCTCCTCCCCACATCTCGCATGGTGGCGGTGACCTTGCAATTAGGGTTTTAGGGAGGGGAGTTTAGTACGAAGATGGTCTTTTGACCTTTATACCCCAAGTTTTAAATTCAAATTTTACTTTATGGATCTAATATGGTTTCTGAATTTGGTTTTTGGATCTCTCATAAGTTGCTGGATTTGAGCTTTGGGTTTGGATTGTAGATTCTTCTAGGATCTGAATTTAAGTTGGTTAACGATTTTGATTTGGTTATTAGGTATGAGATCCATTCTGATTTTATTTGGGAACTGAATATAGATCCCTTTATGTATTCAAATCTGAATCAGATCTAAACACAGTATATTCACGTGTATCCTTTAAACTTGAGTGCCTTCTTTAAGTATTAAAATTGTTTACTTTAAGTCTTAATCGAGATCTTTATTCTTTAAAATCCATTATTGGGCAACCTGTTATGTCTTGGACCCTGAACCCATTTACATTTGATCTGGACCCATTAATGGCTTAAATGTGGGGGGTGTGGGGGGCACAGGAGGTGGGGAGGAGGCGGGTGGGGGGTGCCGGATCCGACTGGGAGGGGAAATTAGGGGGGGGGGGGCGCCGAGGAGGGGAAAACAAGGGGTGGGGGTGTGGGGGGTGCTGGAGGTGGGGAGGAGGGGGAAACAGAGGGTGGGGGGCGCCAGATGCAGCAAGGATGGGAGGGGGATCAAGGGGGTGTGTGGGGGCGTCGAAGGTGGGGGGAGGGGGGAGGGGGGAGGGGGCGGAGGTGGGGAGGAGGGGGAAACGGGGGATGGGGGGCACCGGACATGGCGGGGAGGGGAGGGGGAATGGGGGCGGTGTCAGGGCTCGATATGGCCTTGGCACTTTCTGATACAGTTGTGCTACTGCGATTTGCAGCAACATGGTCAGCTCTAGTTTTTGCAAACAGAAAGGAATATAGATGATAAATCTATTTACAGTATCCAAATCAAAGTTCGAATCTAAACAAGAAGTATCTAGTTACAATTTATTATTGTATTTGTATCCCTCTTGATTAAACTATTAAGCAATAAAATTTATTTGTGTCTTTTTTTCTTTAATCTCCGTTAACGAGGACCTACCGGGCCCATTTCAGTTCTGGACTCTTGGTCCATTCATTTTCGAGCTTTTAAGGACCCATAACCCATTAAGAGTTTTAAAGGGTAACATGGACTGTTCTGCAAAAGAGTAAGGATACAGACACAATCTCTGTGGATATATTTGTAACAGAACTCGATATATTTGTAACAGCATGTTGAAACTTTGTTTTTAGTTCTCTGTTCATTTAGTTTTAATATGGAAGTAGACTATTAATTATTGCAATTAATTCTAGAGTGTTTTTCTGAGATCTTGACTTCTTTTTAGTTGTTTATCTTTAATATATGTCGCTACTTTCAGTATCATGTCCTTTTGCTAACATATTATGATTGAATGATGCTATCATTAATTTTTTCTTTTCAAGGGGATTTTTATTTCCAAGTGTTTAGGTAGATCTCGAAGTGGCATTAAGCATGAGGAATGGTGAAATTGCGCCCCTTAAGATAGTAAATAGCAACTAATGTGAGCATTTAAGTTAGATGTCATTTTACGGAGAGAGACATTTTATTATTCAAAATGTATAAGTTGACCACCAAAGTGACATTGTGCATAGATAATGGTAGAATATTCCCTTAAAGGCTAATGATGACATTCTGTGTGATATCCTTTTAATTGGAGGGGAGGATATTTTTGCATTCAAAGGTATAAGTAGATCATCAAAGTGGCCTTATGCATGGAGAATAATCAAGTATTCTCATTAATGAATTAAAATGATATCAAACTTTTGTGTTCTTGGCTTGAATGTGGAATTTAACTCCCAAAAGAGTGTTCTATTTTCATGTCATGAATAAGATATAATAAAATTTGTGTGCATAGAGTTGGTCCATTAACATGTTGTAATTATCACCTAAATGAGATATTATAATGATGCAATCGAAGAACTTGTTAAAGTAATTCATTTAGTTGTTGGAATTACTTTAAATTTATTGCATTGCCTCATAACTGTTGTAATTGTTCCATTATCTTATATGTCAGCATTTGGTTATCTATTTCAGCTGCTTCTCCTTTATTGCACCTTTCATTGGCCAAGTGCCTTATATTAATGGGACATATTTTACTAAATTGAAAGAAAGGGTCATATTTTCTTTAAGGTGCATGGATTTAGATTTGTCTTTGCATGAGGATAAACCTACTCCACTTATAGCTAAAAGTACTTAAGAGCAGAAGGCTCACCTTAAGAAGTGGGAAAGATCCAATCGTTTATGTCTACTATTCCTTCAGGGACATGTTAGGCAGAACATTAAGGGATCTATCCTAGAATAGATCACATCTAGTGTAACGGCCCTGAATATTTATATCCAATAAGGGTCCATATCCAGATCCGTCTCCCGCAAACGAACCGAAGTCTCACAAGGGATATCACTAACACGTATCCAGTAAGAATATAAAAGACCACAAGTACAGTATATAACATAGGAAAGTACAAGTGTATATAACTGTAAACTACAATGTACAAAAGTCCCATTACAACACTACATGTCCAATTTAAAGAGTACAACTACCTGGGGCATACCCCGAGGGAGCACAAGCTCAGACGACACAACTACTCTACTACTGGTGGTATAAGTCTGCCACGCCTCCTCTTTGAGCCGCACATAACGGATAATCCCTACAAGACTGTAAGGGAGTGAGCCTCAACACATCACTGGCTCAGTAGGGACCTCCCACAAAGAAAGCACAACTACACTAAGAGACCTCAACCCCAAAGGGTCTCACTGCCAACACCGGTAGCCGAAGCATAACATGCACACACAAGCATGTTAAACGACAACTAATCACAAGCACACCGGCTAAACCCGGTCCTCGGAGAGTAAAGGGAAACACAGGACTAGCTTAACACCGCTAATCCTCCTTACAACCGAACCACCTCGACCATAAGCCTCACTGGCAAACCACTGCATATGCCACAGTCTCACTGGCAAACCATACGCATGGAATATTGAGATTGGCGACAACCAGCCAATACCCATATACCAAACCATAACCAGTAACACACAACACGTGGAGAATCACACCGCAAGATCTCCACAGTTCGCACAGTCTCACCTCATCACCAGTTGAGGACAAGACACACGTACCACAACACAACTCTACCCACAAGGGGTACATGTACCTACTACCACGAGGTACAACACTAAATCACAGAATCGTACCACTTCCAGGGCACACCACAACCAGTGGCCAAACACGAGTCAGTATGAAAATGACGCCACCACACGGGAACGAACTATTGGTTCATGACGCCAGTATCCAACCCGAACAACAAAGCACAAGAACTACCTCTTAGTCTCGCAGTCACGACGGAAGGTCCAACTGCCGCTCCACAACAGCAAGCCAAGAATAGTGGAGACCAACCAACACCACAACCTACAGGTCACACACCCACAGGCCCATGCCTGACACCTTTAGGGACTCCGGCTCGAGCTCCCCAAAGTGAGGCACTGGAAACATGACTAGCTGGGGACAAGTGTCGACTATTGGTGTTCGTACCCCCAACTACGAGCGCGCTACAACGCGACTGCACACCCACAAACACAAGTCGCTGTCCCTCAGTCGTCTTTCCCTCAGTCGGACGTACAACTCAAACTCTGGAGTGAGGGTGTCCAGGAAGATGACTCAGACCTCTGAGGTACACACGTACCAGGACATGCCTCGAGCACAACACACGTGCCTGGCTCTCCTAGGAACCTAGGGTACCCAACTAAAGAGGTATTCCCGATTAGGCGCCGGACCACCAGACTCGGTAAGCATACAAACCACGGTATACATACTTATACAATCTTTATGTACAACTCACAGTACACAAGTGTAAGGAATAGCTTTTCATCGGTCACTTTGTGACCCTCAAGCCATCCTACACACAACCGTTCATTAATCACGAGTAATCACATGACCACCAAGACCACACATTAGACTTATACACATTAACCATTAAACACTTATCTTAATACATTAACATGCTTAACACCAATCACAAGCATATCATATCAACATTGGAACATAACCTTGCCTGTCATTGGTCACCCCATGACCTCCATGGCAATGCACACCACTTAACACATTAAACATTACAACAATCTTTAAAGAATAACCACAGATCCGGGCTAGGTCTATACAAGACCTTCACTGCCCAACACCCAACATTCCCCTCGAAGACCAAACCGCGTCAGACACAGGCGACGCCTCTCAAATTTCATCGACCTATCTAGCCGCCATTCCAAACCTTGTCGCGACAAGGCCCAATGACGCGACCAAGTCGCGTCGGCCCGACACGATGCCTTCAGACAAAACTGGTCAAAGCCTCGGTCAACATATAATCACGTCCGACCATACCGACGCGTTTCAACATGAACGCATCAGGTTAAGCAGATGCGACACCAACAGCGCCATAGCGCAATAGACAAAACCGAAACGCATCAACACAAAGGGACGCCTTCAACATGAACGCGTCAGCTCTCCTGGACACGTTTCAACGAAGACTATGAGTTCAGCTCACAGGCCGAACCAACCTCTTCCACGGGGAAACCAACACAAAAATGGTTCGAATTCCAATTTAAAGCCTTAAACAGGAAATCTATCATGTAACAAGCCACCCACACATGCATCACCCTTAATCCCAACTCCAAGCATGCCATTAACAACAAACAAAGGTAGGAAGTCTCCCTACCAGAAAAGACGCTGAAGAACGCCCCAAAGCCTCCTCGCCGAAGGCACGCCCATGCTCCAAGCATCGTCCTCGCGTGGTTCCCGCGCCGCAGGTGTGATTCAAAGCCGAGATCACCGGAAAACCTCATGGAAGGCGCCACAGCAACCTCCCCTGCGCCGGACAGAGCATCCTCTACTCTGTCTAGCCGGGACGAAGCCTTTTAAGTCACAATAAAAATCACATTGCAGGCAGACGCCACATTTAAACCTTTTAAACGTGTCCACCTAGTCCGACGCCAAATGAAACCCACGCGCCACGTGTCACAGAGGCAGTTCCTTGAATCGCGTCAGGCAAGGCCGATGCGTTCAAATCGCGTCGCCTAGTGAGAACATTAAAAAAAATGAAGCATGCAGGCCCAGAACAGCCCCATATACACAAGAAGTTTAACCCATGTGCTGGCCTTGTAAGGGCCCAAAACACATCAAAAGCTCATGCGCAGCAGCCTTGTACCCCTTTCAGAAAATAGAAGGAAAAGTGGGGGGCAAATAGGGAAAGTAAACTTTTCTACCCCCCTTAAAAGGTACTTCCTTGGGTAGCAAGAGAGAGGGCAGACGAAGGCAAAAAAGGGAGGGGGAAAAGAGGTCTTTCGGGTTCCTGGTTCTTCCAAGCCAGAAGAGAGCAAAAAAAGAGAGGAGAAGAGAAAGGGGTTCCTGCGTTGCTGCCCAAGAAGAGAAGAAGAAGAATAGAAGAAGAGGAAGAAGAAGAGAAGAGGAGGGAGGAACCTTGAAGAGAGAGTCTTTTCCTCAAAAGGTGTGCCAAGAAGAGTGGAAGAGGAGAGCTCCAACAAGAGGGGCCATCGTCCCCCTCCTCCCCTCCCTTTCTTTTTTTATCTTTATGTTCTTCTCTTCTTCCCATGTCCCTTGTCCCATCAATGTGTCCATTCATGCTTTATGTCTCTTCCATTTCCCCATGGGATGAGAGGAGCATTTAATACCTCTCTTCTTTTGAATAGAAATTGGATGTATGAGAGCATGTGCCCTCTTTGTTTAACGTTTATGTGGAAGGATTTCTTTCTTTATGTGTACATCTCTTTGCTTAAGCTAGTGCTCCCTTCCCCATGAATTCTTTTTTTTATTCAAAGCCTTGGGTTCTCCCCAGTAAGAAAATCCTCCTGACTACTGCGTTTCTTGCATTTCCCCTTTGAATGAGCCTTGCCGACTCACCTGGATGTGAGTTTTGGGGTGCCCAAGGGTGGACAACTCAATGTCCATTCCCTGTGGCACCCCTAAATGGGACTGACAGCCCTCCAATCTATCATGGGGGCGCTATCTTCCCCTTTGCAGCAAGGGATTCCCCCATTTCATAAGTTTTTGGCTTGAATGTGGCTTGCCGAATCACCGCAACCCCGAGTCTATGCACAAAAGGGTTGGATAATGCGATATCCATGCCCTGCTAAGGACTTGAAAGGGATGTAATCCATCCCAACATCGCGTCCATATCGCGTTTGTCCCATTTTCTGCGGTGAAAAGCATGTAGGCAATCAGATCTCTATTGAAGGTTTGCTGCCGACTCACCTGGGCAGTGAGCTTTCGACGTTTTGAGACCAATCGGTGCGGCATTTCACCCGCCTAAAAGTCTGGAAACGACCGGGACACATCTCAGTCCCTCCCATAAAAATTTTGCGCCGTTCCACTATGAGTTGAGTGCCATCCCTTTGCAAATGGGCGCTGCCGACTCATGCAGGCAGAACTGCTTACTGCCGACTCACCTGGGTAGTGAGCTTTGGACGCTTTAAGATGGGTTGGCATGGTGTTCCGGCTTGTATAAGATACTGAAATCGACCGGGACATACCTCAGTCCCTCCCATAAATTTTCACGTCGTTCCGCCAGAGTTGGGTGTCATCCTTGCATAAATGGGTGCTGTCGACTCACGAAGGCAGAACTGGGTGCTGCCGACTCACGGAGGCAGAACTATGTACTGCCGACTCACCTGGAAATGAGACTCTATGAGACTCTGGGTTAGATAATATGATATCTATGCCGGGTTCCTAGACTCAAACATGGTTGGATCGCCAACCAGACTATTTTCAGTCTCGGTACTCATTGGTTCCCTTATAGCCATGCCTCGGGAATCGATACCGTGTGCCGTTTGGTAGCGCCGTGTATGGCCAACACCCCGTTTTGGTACGATCTCCTTTGTGGTGGATGGATACCGCGAACTCCCCCACATCTCATGAGCCCGGGGGAGATGCTACCGAATTTTCTCCATGAGTTTTAAACCGTTAAGTGCTTCTGGCTGGTGAGTCGGCAAAGACTCAGCAGGCTGCCGACTCACTGAATTAGTGAAAAGACTTGAACCAGTGAGTCGGCAGGCCTCATATATGATGAGTTGGCAAGCTTCGGTTTATGAGAACATTTGCTCTCGGTCCCGGTACTCATCGGTTCCCTCGTAGGTAAGCCTCGGGAATTGGTACCGTGTGTCGTTTGGGTGACGTCGTACGTGGCTAACACCTCGTTTTGATGCCGTCTCCATCACGGTGGATGAGTACCGTGCCTTCCCTTTTTTCTATAAGTAAAGGGGAGGTGCTGCCGAATTTTCTCGCGCATTCTTATGAGATTAAAAGACTTCAAAAAAACCATGTTGGCTAGGTGATTCGGCAGCACTGCAGCAGCCTGCCGACTCACTGGTTCAGCAAGACCCTGCCGACTCAACAGTCTGCCGACTCATGGTTGCAGCAGGGTTCTGCCAACTCACTTGACTTAACAGTCTGTCGACTCAGCAGTCTGCCGACTCATGGTTGCAGCAGGGTTCTGTCAACTCACTTGATTTAGCAGGAGTATGCCGACTCAGCAGTCTGCCGACTCATGGTTGCAGCAGGGGCCTGCCAACTCAGTTGACTTAGCAGTCTGCCGACTCAGCAGTCTGCCGATTCATGGTTGCAGCAGGGTTTTGCCAACTCACTTGACTTAGCAGTCTGCCGACTCAACAGTCTGCCGACTCAGCAGTCTGCTGACTCACCAACATAACTACAATTATCATGTTTTAAATGAAACCAAGAGAACATAATTGGCATTAATTGACAAATATCAAATGAATAAATGAACAAAAGCCTCCAACAATCGTACAAAAGATGATAATAATCACAATGAGCCAAATGCTTTTCAATAGACATTTCTCTTGTTGCTATTCTAGCTTCACTTCAGCATGCACTTCGCACCTTTATCGGATGTTTCCGTTTTAAGGCCATGAGACTTTCTAATCTGGCGATTAATCAAGGGTTTTCTCTCTCAGAGAGATGTAATTAAGGTCGTTGTGTTTAGGCAACGGTGGAATCTTGGTCCCGACCCGATCTTTACTTTTGTTTGATGAAGTCAAACGGTGCGCAAATAGACCTAAAGTCCTTCGACTCTCGGAGGCAGAACACTTGCTGCCACTTCGGTGGCTGGCACGCCTACGCTATGCGATTGCTGATTCATCTGTCATCCTCATCGCTCGAGTAGCACCCGACGGGACTTAAATTTGCAATACGCATCCATAAGAACATGAGAAACATGATAAAAAGAACTAAAAAAAATATTTTAATTTAAAAAAAAATCCATTTCACACCTGGCTCCACCGAGTTTCAAAATAGTGAACCAGCAGTGCAAATGGGCTGGCAAATCCGGCCACACTGCTCAGCCTGTGCACACAAACACACAAACAGCCCATTGACCATCTCTTGGTCAAAAGCACCACACATAGACCTGATAAACCTGGGTCCGAACTGCCGTACTGTTACATTACTAACGCTTAAAAAGAAATGTCGTCCTCGATATTCAGGGCGAAACCACGGCAAGTCAGACTAACACCTAAAAAGAAATAAAGCCATATACAGAACAAGTATGATACACTTTCTCTACTCTTGTCTTTCAAATCACTGCACACGGACTACCTTGATCTGCTCATTTTCATACCTTTCTTCTTTACTGTTCTCTTTCATCCTCTTCATATTTGCTCTGCTCTTTATGTCATTCTGCCGTTCTCCACTTTTCAATGGTAGCCATTCTAACTTGCCATTGGCGCTTTATCTCCTTTGACTCAACTTTCCACACTTTCCTGACTGTGCCTGCACTATCCTTTCTAGGTCGCTTTACTTCCTCAAATGTTTACTAAACAGCTCCGCTGTGATGCTTTACCATGTCATAACCTCTTTCAATTCTCAATTTTCCGGTGCCATTTCATTTCTGTTTATCATTGTTTGCTATTATTCTGCCTTATCTGTATTTATATTCTCATCTGCCATTTAAAACCATCTTATTTTCCTTGCTCTTTGTAGTGCCATGTCTTCTCTACTCATGACTGTCAACTGTTCTATGCTTTATCTTTCTTTCTTCTTTATACTCTCAACTGCTAACTTTTCCACAGAAAATCATTATCTTTTTCTGAATTTTCTACCATTTCATGCTATTCTACTCACATTTCTTTAACTCATATTTCTTAAATTTTTCTATCTCTTGCCCATCTATGCCAAAATATGCAATTCCCTTTTGAACAAATGATTTGTGGGGTATAGCCCCACTACGCTTTTTCTGCGCACTCTGATTATACTGACCACTCGGCACAATCTTTTATAAATTCTGTTTCCGTTTCTGCTTTTACTTGATTTCCACTTTCACTATTACTCGAATCCCAGTTGGACTCAATTCTCATTTCACATATTTCTTTTATTTATTCTGCTCCATCAACTGTCACTGGCCTAAAACACTGGAGTTTGCTGATCTGCTTTTCTTTTTATATCACATATATTTGTGCTTCATCTTTAAATTCTGCATTCTGCCTCGTGACTGTTGGAACATCTTGCTTGCCTTGTACCTTTCTTATCTTTAAATCATCTTCTCTAGCTAATTTTTCACACTGCCTCTTCATTATTTCCAAAATACTATCCTCACCACTTTAACTCTGCAATTTCTTATCTCATATAACACTACGCTGGCTATTCTGCACAAATTCCATATTTCTTTTGACTAACTCTCTTGCACACAAGTGCCACATTTTCTTAAATCTTTTCCCTTACTCAACTGATCATCCTTTTCTTTCTGTGCTTATCCATTCCAATTATTTGCATCACATTTCTCTCTTTCGGTTCTATTCTACTATACTAAGCCATATTCATTGTTCCTTAACTGATTTGCCCTTTTTCTTTTTACATTACCTCAGAAATGTTTTCCACAAATACCTCTGCTCAATTTAAAATTTCATTTTCTATACACTAACATGCAAATCCTTTTTGATCATTTTCTCAATCATCTATTTCCATTCTTTTCATTACTTGCTTCACTCTTTCTTTTTTTGGTCCATATTCTGCCAACTGCCAATATTACAACCGCGGTGTATTCCTCTGAAGCACTTTACTAAATGGCTAGCTTCAATACATCCTGCACATTGTAATTCTTATTACCATCTAATCTTCATTTCATTCATGTTCCTCCCCAGCCAAACTCTGACATATCTCTTTTAAATTCCATAATCGGCTTTGCCTGATTCCGTAAAGAAGCATAGCTTCTAAACATTACTAATTCTCCAGTCTTCAATAAAGTCTTCTACAAAACATTCACAAATAATTATTGCCACGCAGATATCTTTCTTTTTAAACTTCTCAGGAAACCCTACTGTGTACTGATCTCTGTTTAATCTTTCCTTGTTCAACTATTCACCTCAGCACATCCATACACAAATCTCTTTTTCCCTTAATTTCTTCATACTATCACTATTCATAACAGCCTTTTGTTCCCAAACTCACGAGTGCAACCAATGCTAAACGCATACATCTTGAGTCTAGCTGCCACAATTCTTGTATCTCTACTTACCATTTTCTCTTTTGGGGCTCATCCACTTTATACATTTATCCCAAAATTTTCCTTACCACTCTAATCACATTGTTCACCAAACTGCTCCTTGATATCAACTAGCACAAATCTCAACACAATAATCACCTCTGCTGAAGTTCTCAACCATTAATGCACACTAACTCGTCTTTAACTATACACTGCTCTATTCCTCATTATACATAGTTTCCTCTACTATTCCATCATATCTTCCTTTATCTCTATCTCTACCCATTTTTGTTTCTCACTAAAACATTATTCCTGGATTTCATAGTTGAAATCACTAATCCCGCTAGTTTCATGGCTGTGGATTCCTTAAACAACTTAACTAGCCTTTGACATGCTGAATTTCTATCTCTAATCTTACCATTTTTTTGCCATTTCTAACAATAACCAGGTTTACACACAACCCTTTTCATATTTATTCACTTTTCACTATCTGTATTTCCTCTAAACACATCCTTTCCTGCTACTACCAACAACTGCCCAATCAACACACAATTCACATAACAAAAACTTACATGAAAACCATTTTAAATCACGTAAAATAGCAGACTTACTACCAGCAGTGGACATTAATCCATGTATTGGGACATTGTACCTTCAATGTCTTTTCATATTCTAACTGGACCATTACTCTGATACCAACTGTAATGGCCCTGAATATTTATACCCAATAAGGGTCCATATCCAGATCCGTCTCTCACAAATGAACCGAAGTCTCACAAGGGATATCACAAACATGTCTCCAGTAAGAATATAAAAGACCACAAGTACAGTATATAACACAGGAAGTTACAAGTGTATATAACTGTAAACTACAATGTTCAAAAGTCCCATTACAACATTACATGTCCAATTTAAAGAGTACAACAACCTGTGGCATACCCCGAGGGAGCACAAGCTCAGACGACACAACTACTCTACTGCTGGTGGTACAAGTTTGCCACGACCCCTCCTCGAGCCACATGGAACTGGCTAATCCCTGCAAGACTGTAAGGGAGTGAGCCTCAACACGTCACTGGCTCAGTAGGGACTTCCCACAAAGAAAACTCAACTACACTAAGAGACCTTAACCCCAAAGGGTCTCACTGCCAACACCGGTAGCCGAAGCATAACATGCACACACAAGCATGTTAAACGACAACTAATCACAAGCACACCGGCTAAACACGGTCCTCGGAGAGTAAAGGGAAACACAGGACTAGCTTAACATCGCTAATCCTCCCTACAGCCGAACCACCTCGACCATAAGCCTCACCGGAAAACCACTGCCTAGGCCATAGTCTCACTGGCAAACCATACGCATGGAATATCGGGATTGACGACAACCAGCCAATACCCGCATACCAAACCATAACCAGTAACACACAACACGTGGAGAATCACACCGCAAGATCTCCACAGTTCGTACGGTGTCACATCATCACCAGTTGAGGACAAGACACACGTACCACAACACAACTCTACCCACAAGGGGTACATATACCTACTACCACGAGGTACAACACTAAATCATAGAATCGTACCACTTTCAGGGCACACCACAACAGTTACAACCTTAACCAGCGAGTTACACACAAACTACAACCAGTGACCAAACACGAGTCGGTATGGAAACGACGCCACCACACGGGAACGGACTACTGGTTCATGACGCTAGTATCCAACCCAAACAACAAAGCACAAGAACTACCTCTTAGTCTCGTAGTCACGGACGGAAGGTCCAACTACCGCTCCACAACAGCAAGCCAAGAACAGTGGAGACCAACCAACACCACAACCTGCAGGTCACACACCCCGCAGGCCCATGCCTGACACCTTTAGGGACTCTGGCCCGAGCTCCCCAAAGTGAGGCACTAGAAACAAGACTAGCTGGGAACCAGTGTCGACTACTGGTGTCCGTACCCCCAACTACGAGCGCGCTACAAGCGACTGCACACCGATAAACACACGTCGCTACCCCTCAGTCGTCTTTCCCTCAGCCGGACATACAACTCAAACTCTCGAGTGAGGGTGTCCCGGATGACGACTCAGACCTCTGAGGTTCACACGTACCGGGACATGCCTCGAGCACAAAACACGTGCCTGGCTCTCCTAGGAACCTAGGGTACCCGACTAAAGAGGTATTCCGAATTAAGCGCCGGACCACCAGACTCGGTAAGCATACAAACCACAGTATATATACTTATACAATCTTTATGTACAACTCATAGTACACAAGTGTAAGGAATAGCTTTTCATCGGTCACCCTGTGACTCTCAAGCCATCCTACACACAACCGTTCATTAATCACGGGTCATCACATGACCACCAAGACCACACATTAACCATTAAACACTTATCTTAATACATTAACATGTTTAACACCAATCATAAGCATATCATATCAACATTGGAACATAACCTTGCCTGTCATTGGTCACCCCATGACCTCCATGGCAACGCACACCACTTAACACATTAAACATTACAACAATCTTTAAAGAATAAACACAGATCCGGGCTAGGTCTATACAAGACCTTCACTGCCCAACACCCAACATTCCCCTCGAAGACCAAACCTCGTTGGACATAGGCGACGCCTCTCAAATCGCTTCGACCTGTCCAGCCGCCATTCCAAACCTTATCGTGACAGGGCCCAATGACGCGACCAAGTCACGTTGGCCCGACACGACACCTTCAGACCAAACCGGTCAAAGCCTCGGTCAACATATAATCGTGTCCGACCATACCGACATGTTTCAACATGAACGCGTCGGGTTAAGCAGATGCGACACCAACACCGCATAGCGCAACAGACAAAACTGAAACGCGTCAACACAAAGGGATGCGTTCAACATGAACACGTCAGCTCTCCTGGACATGTTTCAACAAAGACTGTGAGTTCAGCTCACAGGCCGAACCAACCTCTTCCATGGGGAAACCAACACAAACATGGTTCGAATTCCATTTAAAGCCTAAACATGAAATCTATCATGTAACAAGCCACCCACACATGCACCACCCTTAATCCAACTCCAAGCATGCCATTAACAGTAGACAAAGGTAGGAAGTCTCCTACCGGAAGAAGACGCCGAAGAACGCCCCAAAGCCTCCTTGCCGACGACACACCCATGCTCCAAGCATCGTCCTCGCGTGGTTCCCGCGCCACACGAGTCATCCGAAGCCGAGATCGCCGGAAAACCCCATGGAAGGCGCCACAACAACCTCCCCTACGCCGGACAGATCATCCTCTGCTCTGTCTAGCCGGGACAAAGCCTTTTAAGTCACAATAAAAATCGCGTCTCAGGCAGACGCCACGTTTAAACCCTTTAAATGCGTCCACCTAGTCCGACGCCAAATGAAACCCACGTGCCATGTGTCACAGAGGCGGTTCTTGAATCACGTCGGGCAAGGCCGACGCGTTCAAATCGCGTCGCCTAGCTCGCCGCATTTCAAAACAGTGAACAGCAGTGCAAATGGGCTGGCATATCCGGACACTACTCACCCTGTGCACACAAACCACACAAACAGCCCATTGACCATCTCTTGGTCAAGAGCACCACAGATAGACCGATAAACTGGATCCGAACTGCCGTATACTGTTACATCTAGTGTGTTTCTTAAGACTGTTGAGGAGCAATTCATAAGTGCTGACAAAGTTAAAGCCAATACTTTGATGGTTAAGCTCTCTCTATGAAACACATTAGTGGTGATAATATCTCATGTTATGTTTGCTATGAGTCTCATTTAGTAAATACTCTAAGGATACATAGTGATTGGTTTAGGTTCTACAATGCTTGTTGCCACTTTAGGCAGGGATTCCTTTCCCAAAAGGCCTTCGAATGAGGTAAGTAGAGTATTTTTTAGGAAATAAGACGTGTTCACAAGTCAAGATTGTAGGAACTTATGGAATTCTTTTGGGATCATGATTTGTTCTAGATTTAAAAGACAACGAGTTCGAATGGCTGAACAGAATAGAATACTCAACAGATTGCATAGCGAATCATGTAGTGAATTTCATAAGCAATAAACAAGAATTCAATAATGAGAACATATCACATGAACAAGAACTGGCCATATTACACAACTAACACATATTCACATAGTCAAACATATCATATCAATACGATAGCACATTCAAATCTTGCACACATATTGGTGTCATGCCACACACCACAAATCCATACTCCTACGGATAATAAGTACATCAGGACACTCCTTCCCAGAACTAGACAGTTCCCTTATTGCATAGGTATTAGTCATTCGACGAAAGTCCCACATTGTGCCGATCAAACATATACATATTATGGCCACATATTTCCAAGAACAAGCACATAGTAATAAGAATATGATCTATCATGGATTCAAAAGTATGATAATAGTTTAAGAGATCAATTAGATAGCATAATTGTTTGTTTTAGATTCCTTAAAGTTTTAGTGTCTTGACAAAAGTGTAGGCATATGACAAATCGTACACGGAACATAATGTTCTCTACCTGTAGGGAACTTCATGGTACAAGCAACTCTATCTCTATGGTGGAATCCATAGAGTATGGAGACTTATGGAAGTCTTGACAAAAAGGTTCACAGTGTACCAGAACGGAATGTCCAACAGAGAGGTTCCAATTGGTTATGAAGGGTGTGCCTATCGTGCAAGTGTGGTAATGTAGGAACTCGGAAACTTTCCTAACTGTGTGTGCGAATAGCGGTCAATAATGTAAATATCGAAAAGCATATCAAATAAGGAATGTCTAAAATTCAGAAACAAACATGATTATTGCACAATTTATATCATGAATTTTTAACACTAAGCTGAAGCATAAGGACAAGATGAAGCATAATCAAAAGAAGAGAATGATATCAATCACTTTCATGTAGAACATTACAATCATATTCATGTTAGTAACACCTTTTAACATGTGGTTGATTGTTTTTAAAACCACTAGATTTACTCGAAATACACTAATAATATGCTAACAAAACTTAAATACTATTGGGTACTATAAAAACATGCAAAACATAGGTTTTGGAAGACATAAACCGTGTCATGCATAGAGGGTGCCTTTTTCAAACGTTAAAATAGTGGAAAAAAGGCTTCGGGGGACAAAATAGGGCATGCTTAAATCACGTCAGGCTAGGACGATGTGTTAAAATCACATCAGGCTAGGACGATGTGTTAAAATCGCGTCAGAGGTAAAAGACACGTTCTTACCCAAATCACACTTTAGGTTCCTATGACATGTTTATTTCTTCCCTTTGACTCTAAGTTAAAATTAAGCATGCAAACTGAGGACAAGAAATTGTATTAAATCGCATCCAGTGTACTAGATGTGTTTTATCTAAGGCACTGAAAACAAGGTGGCACATAGTTTGATGCATACTAGGAACAGGACTCGAACATGAATGATATGAATCACATCAGCATAGAGCAACATGTTTCAAGTGAAGTCACATTTGCTCAAGAGGACACGATAAGGTCACCCATATTCGCGTTCATTGGTCTGGGTGCAATTTAGGGCATCAACCCAAAAACATAAGAAAACCAACTGAGATCAAGTATTAAGCTATAACTTAGAGTTCTAGGGGTTTTTAGACAAAACCTTCAACATGAAAGTTGTTGGAAACTTGAAGTGGAAGAACTCTATGGATTTTATTTGGATCAATATGAGCTAGGGATGTGTAATTCATGAGATGAACAAGAGAAGCCTTCAAAACACGCGACAAACAAAGAACACTTAATACTCATGATCTAGTGGATAAAATTTGGGCAAAAGACTTGCAAAATGATCTAGGCTCATCAAGAAAAGAATGGTATTTGTCTCATTAATTTAAGCTCGATATCACCTACCTTTGGTCGCTGTAAACCCAAGGTTGTTTGTTGAACATTGCATGTTGCAAGTTGAGGAAGATGACCATGTTGGGGGGAGATCTCTTCCTCAGTAGCCACCCTTGAACACCTCCTCATGACCCTAAAAGATTGTAAACTCATTCCCCATAGGTTTATTTATGGTATTTATACAATTAGAGTAGTTTAGGATTCCTACTCTAGTTCAAACTTGAGAGCTCTGAATTCTCCCATCAAGTTTTCAAAAATTGAGATTTCATAGCTTGTTTTTGGTGAGGGCAACCTTAGGAAATGTCCTCACATGGTAGTACATGGTCTTCAGCCAATTTAGAAACCCATTAAGTTAAGTTTTAACGTAATTCAACCCCTTTTATGAATGCCTTATTAGACACTACGAATTTATGGGGATTTCTCCCAACTCAATTATTCTCTTAGCCCAATTGGTTCATTTGTGCACTATCTTAGTGGTGGATGTTGAGGAGTATTATTTAGTCCAAAGATATATATTTTGTTATGGAATTTGGTTGGTTTTTGCACATCTAACAATGACTTTTTTATTTATCAGGATTTTACAAAAATTTGAGTTACTACATTTGGACATATCTCCATTAAGAGGCTTAAGAGATTAGTGGGAGAAGGAGTGTTACACACTTTGGATTTTACTAACTTTAAGACATGTGTTGACTGCATAAAGAGAAATCAAACACACTTGCCTAATAAGGATGCCATTAGAAGTACTTAAATAATTCACATTAATATTTGTGGTCCCTTTTTATCCTATTTGATTGGAGAGAGGTACTTTGCCACTTTTATAGATAACTATGCTAGATTCATGTATCTCTATCTACTTCTTGAAAAGGTAGATGTCTTCAATTTTTTTAAGGATTTCAAGAAGAAAGTAGAGAAACAATTAGGAAAAGTAATCAAGATTGTCAAGTCTAATGTAGGTGGTGAGTACTTTGATAGCTAGGTACACATAGATGAGATAAAGACTTCGACCATCTGCAAGATTCCTTAAAAAGGAGGGTATTATATCTCAATATACTACTCTTGGCAATCCATATCAGAAGGGAGTTGTAGAAATAAGAATCGAATGCTTTAGAAAAGGGTTAGGGCAATGTTAACTCATTCTACATTCCCTTTATCATTGTGTGGAGATGTCGTAAAGACAGTAAGGCACATTATAAATAAGGTTTCTACGATGCCTACACCTTAGACTCCTTATGAGCTGTAGTGTGGTTGGAAACCATTTGTGAGCTTTATGCGCATGTGGGGGTGTCCAACTGAGGCTAGACCATAACAATCCATAAGAAAAGATTTTTAATCTCAAAACAACCAGTGGATTCTTCTTTGGTTATCCAAAGAGATGAATGGAGAATAAGTTTTATTGTCCATCATGTGTTCCTATCATTATAGAGACAGATAAGATAATTTCTTGAGGTTGGCAGAGTATGTGAGAGTGGACCTTCTCGAGAGATTTCTTTCGAAGAGTTACATGGTTAGGCTAAAATACTTGTAACAACTGACAACTTTGTTCCAATATTATTTCTCATAATGATATTTTTAGAGAACAAGAAGTTGCAGTTGGTCCGCCTCAAGTGACTCCAGAGTCAGAGGATGCTCCACTAGTTGACCAACTACCTTTTGAGGTGGATCAAGGGCCAACATTGCATCAATTTGAAAGAGTTAGAAAATCTACCATATCTGATAAATTTCTGGTTTACCTATAGGAGGACGGTTTGAATAGGGGTGATATTGATGATTCAATGACATTTTCACACGCTCTGAAGAGTAAAAAAAAATGCACCTACTGGTTTGAAGCCGTAAAGGAGGAGCTTGACTCAATGGCTAAGAATCAAGTCTGAGAACTCACTGACTTGCCAAAAGGGCCCAAACTTGTTGGATGCAAATGGGTATTCAAAAACAAAGTGTACTCTAAAGGCAAAGTTGAGCGACATAAGGCTAGATTAGTGGATAAGGGTTTCACTTAAAGGGAGGGCATTAGCTATGATGAGACCCTCTTTCTAGTTTCTAAGAAGCTATCAGGATAGTCATGGCCTTGGTGGCTCCTTTAATTTATAATTACATCAGATGGATGTGAAAACAACATTTCTCAATTGGGACCTAGAAAAAGAAGTGCATATAGAGCAGCCTCATGGGTTTCATCTTGATGGAAAATAATATTTTTTGGTATGCAAATTAAGGAAATCTATTTATAGAGTTCAGAAAGCCTCTTGTCAATGGTTCATTAAGTTTAGTGAAATAATATTGTTCTTTGGGTTTAAGGAAAACATCATTGATGAATGTTTTTATTTAAAGGTCAGTGGGATAAGTTCATCATCTTGATTTTGTATGTGGATGACATCTTAGTTGCCAGTAGTGATCTTAGTTTTTTTTTTTTTTTAGTTTGTTGCATGAAAGAGAGGCTTTTCTTTCTAAGAACTTGGAGATAAAAGACATGGGTGATACCTGCAATGTCTTGGGCATTAAGATCACTAGAGATAGACCCTCAATGTAGCAACTCTGATTTTTAGTTTTTGATAAATAGTATTAATTGAAATAAAATGAGAAATTAATGAATAAATGTGATAAATAGAATTAAATTAGAATAAAGGGTAAATAAATTAGTATAAAATGAATTAAATTAAAACCTAATAAGCTAAATTAAGAAATGGGGTAAACAAATAATCCATAAATGATTTAATGGGCCAAAAAGGCAAGAGCTCATCTTTGGGTGGGAGATAATTAAGTTAAATTCGTACCAAAAATAGTGATAATTAGAAAAGGGTTAAGATAACTACTAATTAACTCTTATTTATCCTAAAAAGGAGTCCTAGACTTACCCTAACCCCTTGGCCACGAAATTAAACCTCTCCCCTAGCTATTTAGGTGGATAAATACTAGGAAAATAGAGATAAACAAGGAATTTCGTAGCTAGAGGAGAAGGAAGAGTTGGAGAAGGGTTGGACTCTTAAACAACCAAATACATCCCCAAATTTGTGTCTACCCAACCCTAGTTCATTTCTGGAGCATTGGAGAATGAGGGAAGATGGATTGAATGTGGGGAGCAAGAAGGAGGCTTGGAGGAAAGAGGACTTGGCATTTTCGTCATTTTAAACCCTTGGATTTCACAGCGTGAAAAGGTAGGCAATCTCTCAAGCTAAATCTAATTAAACTCGACCCTAGGAAGACCTTGATCCCCTCCATCAAAGCCCTATGTTTGTCCCAATTTTCGTTGTGCCATGAAGGAGTATTTCATGCTCCAATCTCTGTGCTATATATGTACCCGAACTCAATTATTTACCTTTAATCTATGAATACACTTGTTCTCATGCCTTGTAAATTTTATCATAGATACTGCATGATGTTAGGATTCGAATGATCCTATTTCCCCCAATTTTCATCGTGTATCCTTTGCGAATTAAATCAATTTCCAACACTGTGCATGTTTTAGGTCACCGAAATGTAACTTAACTAAAGCATGTCCAATCCATGCCTATTTTTTAATTACTCATGTCTGTTGATACCTCTATATGTCTACTTTCGTTTAAAACTAGTTTTGTGATTTTTGGATGTGTATGAGAATTTATATCGAATTCTGAATAGCCCTATATCAAGCCATAGAAGGAAGGACTGAAACCTAAAATGGGGCTATTTTCCCCTTTTGGGCTTCGGCCCGCCTTCTGAAATCGCGATGGCCCGACCCGTCGTAATCTCAGAAGGTCGCGACAGGCCTGACCGCCGCGTCATGAACGCGACGGTCTAACCCGCTGCGGTTTCCACCACCCTCATGGGCCTAGCCCGGTTCAGCAGAATGCGACCGGCCCATCTGTCGCAACTTGAAACGCGACGGGTACCCCCATCGCGATTTCACTATTTCGGCCAGAACCATTATTTTCTCATAAACCCCTGTTAATTAGGCTATTTAATCACTGTTAAGACCTTAATTGGCACTGATATGAACAGTAACGAAATGTATATTAAAATTGGTTAATATTTACTTGAAATTCATTAAATAAAAGTTATTGCACAATTATTCTTACTCTCACGATTACCTTACACTTGCACACACTAAACATTAATATTTGCCATGAGACCCTATTAAATTACTCAATAATATATTTGGTAATTAAGTGTAATTATTCACTAATTTTTCCTATTATTTTAATAACTTGACTTCATTTTATTTGTGTGTTTTGTATACCGTTATCGTGTCCCTCTGCCTTCGAGCACTCGAGGCAAGATGGACAACGTTTCGTTACACACTTCTATCTTGACTTGGACCACCTCTCCGTTGGGAATACTCTTGATAGGATCAGAGACTCCTTGTCAAGGCCTCCGTAAGTCTCCGTAGCTTTGGCGGACGCCCATTGCTGACGAGCTGGTTGTACCATTAAAACCCTTAACACCTTAGAGACCAGCATGAACCAATGGCCTTAGTGGGATCACGCCGGATCTCTGGTCTGTGTCATGACACGGCTCGTGGGTGGATGTGACTTCTACCGGACTACCAGCACACGACCTAGTGCTGTGCAATTGTTACTATCGCTTGTTTATTGTTGTTTTTACGAATATGTCCCTATCTCATCTACTATCTCTATAATCTCATCTGTTCACATTCTCTCTACACTCTCGTCTATTCGTAAATTACTCTCATCTATTCTTGGTACTCTATTTGGCCATACAATTGATTATCTAAGATAAGAAACATGACTATGCCTGGCAATAGGGCCCGATCTGGTCCTGGGTGGTGCGTCCGAAAAGGGCTATTTGCCCATGGGAGTTAAAATGATTAGGATGTCGGCATACATCCAGTGATATTTATACTATCAAGATTTAATCTATGACAATCAATCATTCCAAGTGCTATTAATACAAGTGCTATCGTTACTAGTGCACTGTTGTGCAACCTTACGTGCTATATCGTTACATGGCCAATCCGTTATCATGCTAGTTGTGCTATTTTTCTTGTACAAGTGTTATCATTCTCTTGCCATAATTACTTTGCTCTGTTGACTATACATGGCTGTACTATCTAGTTATCCTGCCTTATAAGACATTAATCACTTAAAGCATGCCTATTTATATGAGATATTAAGTCCTACTGGGCGTTTATCGCTCATCCTGCACTATTTATTTCATATGTTTCAGGTGAGTCTGATGGAGACTACCACACTCACGAGGAAGGGAACGAGGAGGAGCAGGAGTGACCCTACATTTCGACAACCCGTGCTTTTAGTAGTTAGTTAGTCATTAGTTAGTCAATATGTATTAGTTGGATTTGAATAAAGTACTCTGGGCCCTAGTTTTGGCTCTGAATTAGTGATTGTAATAGTTGGTTGATGAATTATTAATGAAGTTGGATTTCATTTGGTTTTATACCAATTGTGCAATGGTTTGATGTCTATTTATCGCTCGATACTATTTATTTAACTGTAATACCACTCCGATATTCCGCGTCGGGGCGTTACAGTTTTGTGGTATCAGAGCATAGGTTGTTCTTAAGTATAGGATGATCTAGGCTTGACCTGCCTCGACTAGGAGTCTAAATCCATACCTACGTGAGAGATGGTAGAACCATGGGTAATAAGTTAAAAATAAACTCACATACGCGCAAACTTAGTGCAATCTCAATATCTTACATTAAACGTTTCTCTTGAAGGAACTTAAGACATTAGCAATGGCAGCGGAGCGTGCACAACTCCGTGACATGCAACAAACTATCCAAGAACTCACTCGAGCTCTACTTCAAGCTGCTGGAGGTGGTGGTAATCGTGGAGCTGGAGATCTGCATAGGAATTTCTGCAATCTAAACCCGCCTCATTTCAGGGGGACCACTGATCCCGATGAAGCAGAAAACTAGTTGAAGGAGACAGAACGTATTTTTCGCGTCATGCAATGCGTGGATGGGGATAAGCTACTACTTGCCACATTCCAATTGGAAAGGGACACCCGTGCGTGGTGGGAGTCCGTAGATTCCACCAGGGCCGATGCTCAGTTCACATGGGACGAGTTCAAGGAGCACTTCAACTCCAAATACTTTTCTGAAAGAGTTCAAGAAAGGAAGGCCTCCTAATTTGCTACCTTAAAGCGAAGAAACCTCTCTGTCACCGAATATGAAGCTCAATTCTCACGGTTGGCACGATATGCCAATCACCTTGTAGGCATTGAGAGAATGAAGGCAAATCGCTTTCTCAACGAGCTCAAGCCTGCATACATCACTCAACTTGCGCCACTCGACATCTAGACTTATGCCGAGATGGTAAAGAAGGCACAGCTGCTGGAGGATGCGACCGACCTCACCGACCGCATCAAGGGTAGAATGGTCAAGAAAGAACATACATCAGGATCTTCGAGCAAGCCCACCAACGGCAAGAAAAGGCCGTTAAGCATTACCGACGGGCCAAGCCAAGAGTGGAAGCCCAAGGTCTTCACCCCCTCTGCCCCCAACAAGCCCAGATGCAAGCACTGTGACAAGTTGGGTCACACTGTCGGAAAATGCTGGAGGAAGGTAGGTGCATGCCTACGATGTGGGTGTCGAGAGCATAGTATTCCCGACTGCCCAATGCTTAAAGAAAATGAGAAGCGTCATGTGGGACCAAAGAGCCAGGTAGACTCCAAGCAGTTCAAGAAGCAGAAAACGCCAAGGAAGGCGGAGTTGTGGAAGGTACCTTACAGTCTTTTCTCAGTCAGCATTTGTTTTGTTTTGATGATCAGTTCATTCCCAAAGAATTTTATTTATTATAATTTCTTTTGGTGATTAACAAAACCTTAACAAATATTTTCTAACAATCCTTTATGAAGTTTATCCACAGGGAATAATGTAGGATCGAAAAAGGGATGGGCCAGATCTAGAAGGGGGGGTTGAATAGATCTAGGCCAAATATTGCGGAAACTTAGCCAATTTTAAAGATGCTTTGAATCAGAGTCAACTTAGAAAAGTAATTCACAGATCTGATGAGTGATTGTGTGAGTTAAGTGATTAAAGTGAATGATCAAGTTGATTAGAAGAGTAATAAAAAATCCTATGCATACATCTAACGCAAGGTGAAGTTAAATGACACATCAAACCACTGCACAGAGATTTTTAGGTGGTTCGGAAATCACACCATGTGATTCCTACATCCACCCCTCACACAGTGAGGCTCCACTATTCAACTTGAATACACCACACACTGGAGCTTGACAACTCCAACACACTGAGTTCAACAACTCACACACAACCTCTAGAGCAAGACTACTCTAGAAACTTGAGCACAACTACTCAACCACAACCTGAGTGCGACGACTCAACACAATTGAGCACAAAGGCTCACAACCAACTTGCTAGATCAAAAACAACAAGATCCAGATCCTCTAGCAATGATCTGATCCATAAAGAGTTCATTCAAGGAGACTAGTGCAACAAATCATGCACAATCTCAAGAATGACTCAGAAGAACTATGGGGAATTAAGAAGTTTATGTAGAATCCTTGTTCTTCAGATGAACTCCCTTGTAGAAGACTGAATTGAGAAGATGCTTGAACTCTTGAAGTCACTGGGCGATGCTCTGCAATTTGTGCCTCTGGATCTTCCTTGAACTCTTCTCAATTGACTGCTTCTACTTGATCTGCTCCCTTGGAAGTGATCTCACATCATCTTCATGGATCAGTCTTCACTTCTTGTGCTTGCAAGGATGGGAATTGACTTGACGCAATACAAGGTGAGCAAGAACGGGAGGAGAGCTCTGTCCTGCCGCCAAAGGGCACTTTCTGGACGGCTCACTGGAGTTCTTCTTGTTGGAGGCCGATTATTTATACCCCATCATGGCCAAAGGAACCCTTGGGGTACGTGGGCACATGATCCAAGGCCGATCCAAGTGATCCCTAGAGTGCCACATGTCCAGGTGGAACTTAAAGTGAAAAAGTTGCCGGAGTGTGTCGACACAGTCATTGGGTGTGTCGACACACTGTCCTAATTCCACAAAACTGGTCCTCTGGGAGAGGTCACTAGTGTCGACACTGCTTGGGACTGTGTCGACACACTGTCCCAACCTATCAACTGGGTTCTCTGGGAGCTGGGTCTAGTGTCGACACTGCCTAGGACTGTGTCGACACACTTGACCATTTCTTCATGGCTTTGCCTTAGGGTTTGATACCCTGTGTCGACACCAGTAGTGGGTGTGTTGACACTACCCTTGCAAGATATGTATGTCCCTGAAAAATAAACACATAAATCATTAGTCCAATGTATTATCATGAATATTATGATAAAATGTGTTTGGAAACATGCTTTATGAATATTGTTATTACATGTGTGATGTATTTAACATGTTCCATTTATTGTGCATTAAAATCACAATTGTCATCATCAAAATATGAGGGGAAATGTATTAAATTCACACTCAACCCAACAATCTCCCCCTTTTTGATGATGGCAACATTAAGTCCACATGGAGATTTGAATTTACAATGAAATGTGATTTTAAGCCATTTATTCACACAACATTCAATCACATACACACTGAATGACAATGAACCCATGTTTCAATATTTTCATTCACATTCAGCAAAGGCCATGGAGCACAATTTAGCAACATTTGACAATTTTGCACAATGAAGTACACATGGTTTGACATTT
The DNA here is from genome assembly GCA_014218235.1 of Colocasia esculenta. Taxonomy (NCBI): domain Eukaryota; kingdom Viridiplantae; phylum Streptophyta; class Magnoliopsida; order Alismatales; family Araceae; genus Colocasia; species Colocasia esculenta. Next base: position 84,760,172 of record CM024760.1, read on the forward strand.
ACAATCATCCATTCATTGACATGTCATCCATTCATTACAAAGATTTTCAATCACATTCAAATAAGTACTCCTTCTCATTCAACAAAGATATTCATTACATAGATATTCAATTACATTCCAAAACAAGTTCTTTCTCATTCAACAAAAGTACTCATTACAAGTATATTCCTTCTCCCCCTTTGACATCATCAAAAGATAAGATCCATCAAGAGGATGGAGGTGGAGGAGGAATAGGAAGAAGGAGAGACTCTATGGTCTTCAATCTTGACTCCATTGCTTGAAGGTTGGATCTCAACTAACTTTGCATGGTAGAAAGTCTGGTATGCAACAGTTCTTCCAACCTTTGACTGTTGTCATACATGTTGGACTGGAATGCAGATAAATCAGCTGAAATGGGTTGTGAACCTGAAGAAGAGCTTGCAAATCCATGTTTGTTGATATCTCTGAGCTCCTTTTTAAGGGTAGACATCTCATTGTCTATGTGAGCTGATAGGTTCTTCATGCCTTCCAAATCATCAACCATGTGAGCAAATGAAAGTCTAGTCTTTGAAATTTGATTCACTGCTTCCTGACTGTTGAATAAATTCTTCTGAGAATTTCCTAATATCCCTTCAAGGACCTTTTCCAGCGTGTTCTGATGTTCCTTTAACTGAAGGGATGCATCACCCAAAGTGCCAATTAGCCTGTTAAACCTTTGGGTGGCATGATCAGCTGCTTCTTTCTGCTTAATGAACTGAGCATTCACAGAATTCTCCAACCTTTGAATTCGGAGCTCAAAACTTTCTGACATCTGTAGGATGGAAGAGCTGATGGTATCAAACTTGTCATTTAAAAAAGAATATAGCTCTGGTGGAACAGAAGGTCCACCAGTGGAAGTAGAGGCAGATGCTTGGTAATGTGGAGTGACAGAAGGAATTTCCACATCAGGGAGATGTGGTGAAGAGGCTTGAAATGGAGGTGTGTGAGGAACATCCTGGGGTATAGGTGCTCCAATCTCATTTGGAGGCTGGTCCTCTTGATCATGTGGAGATTGGGCAACCTCAGGAGGTGGTTCTACAATCTCAGGAACCATTGGGGCTTCAACAGCTATAGGACCTCTTCTTACTTGATCACCTTCAAGTCTGAATCCCATGAACTTTTGCAAATGCTTGAAGCAATAGATGTTGGACTTAGGGATTGACTGGGCTTGCTCATTCTCAAAAGATACTCCAAAATGCTGAAAAACTAGTGTGAGTTGAGCTGCATAAGGAAGGGATCTATGTAGATCTTTCCTTGTAGTCTCTGACATTATTTGGTACATAATCACATGCAAATTGATCTTTATGTCTTTCTTCATGCAGTATAGGATGAATCTCTGGATATCTGTAAGCCTGTCCCTTCCACCACCTTGAGGTGTGATAATGGTGGTGAGAATGTGATGGATCAGTCTCAAGATAGTGGGAAGGAGTGGTGTTAAACCTGGTGACATAAGTCTGCTTGGGGTCAGACTTATCAGCTGGAAGTCCAGTCAACAAAGAATAAGCCTCATGAAGGTCAAATTCAAATTCATAGTAGTCAGCACCTTCATCAGGAATTCTAAACAATGTCGCAGCCAACTCAGTAGGCAAATCTATCAATACACCATTGACCTCAGATTGGTAACCCTCAGGTGTACATTCCAAATTCAAGTAGAACTCTTGAACAAGTCTGGGATATATGGTCCTGAATTCAGATATGAATGACATCCAAGTCTGAAAACTGAAGTATTGAAAGACTTCTGGGAAGGCAGTGGCTAAGTCATTGTCGACTAAATCCACAGCTCTAGGCTTTAGGATAGATTTCCTTTCACTAGCCAACTTTGAAGGGGTTGCCTCAGAGGGCTGAGATGACCCAGATGAAGTTGAGGAAGATTCCACAGAAGCTTCAGGGGAAGAGGCCAAAATCTTCCTCCTAGGGTGTGCAGATCCCCTTTGGGAAGGACCTCTACTGGAAGAGGATGCCCTACCTCTCTTTGATGGTGTAGGAGATGTAGAAGAACCCCCTGGCTACGCAACAGGGTCATGTCGACGCTTGCTTCTCCTTTCTGTGGGTTATTCTTCCACTGCAATAGGTCTGGCGATTGCCCTAGACCGAGCACCACGGCGAGGCATTTGCTTGGGAGCCATGGTTGCAGGAGAAGAAGGATGAACAGGGTATGGAGGAGATGGGGGAAAGAGAATGGAGACAAAGAAGGATGTGAGGAGGGAAGGAAATGGAAACTCTTGCCGTTTTCAAAGGCAAATGGCGGCCATAGGTCGACCTGGAGAAGAAAAAGGGGGGTTTTGGTAAGATAACCCGCGGGTACAGGTATTCCTTAACCAGCGCCCAAGAGAAAGACCCGCCAGGATTTCCTATGTGTCGACACAAGACATGGGTGTGTCGACCTGGGCTTGGACTGTGTCGACACATGAGTGTGGATGTATCGACCTGGCCTCAAGAATTTTTGAAGTTTTGAACATGAGGAAAATTTGAAAATTTTAGGAAATCTTTAACATGATGAAATATGGATGGAATCAACGTGACAAGGATTTTTAAGAGATAAAAAATTCATTTGTCATATTTTTACAAAAATCCAACAAACTTCAAGTTTTACACAACAACCTACAGGATATTTTCATTAATTGACTTGAGCCATTAAAATGATAGTTTGAGTGATATAGAACATTCAATAGCTAATGACAAACTACCACATTCTCCAAATCCAAAGAAATAGAAATGTCTTTTAGATTGAAATCACTTGTGATGAAATTGAACAACTTTGAGCACACTGATGGAAGACAAGGATGTTGATTTTAAGTAATTTTCCTTGGACACATTTTTTTTTAATCTCAATCAAACTATCAAATGTAGTAAATCTTTTTCACTCAAGAACTAATGCTTTTCACACACCATAGTCCCTGGTTACTAAAGATTCACCCACTATCCAGTTTCAAGGGGTAAATGACAACCTTTTGACATGAAAATATACGTTTATCAGACGCCAATATTTCCAGTTACTCAGTCATCATGAAATGTATAGATCAATTTTTTTTTATTATTTTTGAACCCCTTTGAATAGAGATAGCAATAATACCTCATGACATACATGGCACTTCATTCATTGTGAAGGTTTGTAGTTTCTCAACATTTGTGCCATTGCTCTGTTGAATAATAAATGGAAGGAGAATTTTATAAAATTGAGATCATTTATATCTCACATCAGTTGCAAAGAAGGTGTTTAAAGTCAAAGCACACATGATTTTTCAGTCTTTGAAAGAGATTTAAATTTCTGTAGTCTTGAAGAGTATAGTTGAGAGTTGACTGCAAAAATGTAGTAGATCAATCAAAAAGTCATTTTGAGGTTCTAGACAAACTTAATGAGCACATCATGAGTGGAAGTTGATATAACTCAAGAGGAATCTTGAATTTTGTAAAAGAATGATTGGTGAATTCATTAGCTCCCCATGAAATGATGATTCCAAAAATTTTCATCAGGATAAAGATAAGCAAGAATTGGGAAAACTGAAATGTTTCTTTTTGAAGAACAAAAGCTCCCCCTCAACAATTGCATATTTAATTCTTGATACTTGGCGGAAACATATACTCTCGCAGAGTGAAAGTGTCCAGACAAGCAGAACTTGTCCTTCTTCAAATCACCATTTGATATACCAAGAATTTCAACACAATGTAAGTTGAAGAATTTATTAACAAAAAGAAATGGAAGTTGATTTGAGAGAGATGTGAACAACATGAATCAAGGAAGCAAAGAGAAATGAAGGAACAGTGACTCCCCCTCAGAACATGCCTAAACACTCAACCCAATGAGAGTTATCAAGAAGATAGACATTTGCAAAGACCAAGCTCTCTTCTCAAGGATGAAAATCTGCTGTCAGGAAGAGGTTTAGTGAAGATATCAGCAATTTGTTTTTCAGTTTCAATAAAGAGGAGTTCAAAAGATTTCTTTGCTACCTCATCTCTCAAGAAATGATGCCTAATTTCAATGTGTTTTGTTCTAGAGTGCTGAATTGAGTTTTTAGACAGATTTATGGCACTTATGTTATCACAGAGAATGTGAACACAACCTAACTCTTGGTTATAATCAAGAAGTTGATGTTTCACCCAAAGAATTTGAGTGCCACATCAACCAGCTGCAACATACTCAGTCTCTGCAGTTGATAGAGCAACTGAGTGTTGCTTTTTGGAAGTCCAAGAGATTAGACATCCACCTAAGTACAAACACAAGCCACTTGTGCTTTTTCTATCAAGTTTGCACCCAGCATAATCAGCATCACAATAGGCAATCAAATCTAATTTACAACCAGCAGGATACCAAATACCAAGATCACATGTTCCAACAAGATATTTAAAGATTCTTTTAATAGCTAACATGTGACTTTCTTTAGGATTTGCTTGAAATATAGCACACAAGCATACACTGAATTGTATATCAGGTCTAGAAGTGGTGAGATAGAGTAGAGAACCAATCATACCTCTGTATGTCTATGGGTCTACTGACTTACTAATTGAATCTTCTTCTAGTTTCACATTAATTGCAATGGGTGTGCTTGAGTGCTTGAGGTTCTGGAAGTCAAACATTTTCAGAAGTTCTTTGACATATTTGGTTTGGCTAATGAAGATTCCCTCACTGGTTTGGTTAACCTGCAATCCCAATAAAAATTGTAAGTCTCCCATCAAGCTCATTTCAAATTCAGTTTTCATATGATTTGCAAATTCAGTGCACAGACTCTTATTGGTGGATCCAAAAATTATGTCATCAACATAAATTTAGACTGCAATTATTTGTTTCTTTACAGTTTTTGTGAACAAAGTTTGATCAACATTACCTCTAGAGTATCCTTTTTCAAGCAGAAAAGAGCTCAAACGGTCATACCAAGCTCTTGGGGCTTGCTTAAGACCATAGAGAGCCTTATGAAGCTTAAAAACTTGATTAGGATATTTTTCATTTTCAAAGCCTGGAGGTTGTTCAACAAAAATATTTTCTTTTATGTAACCATTCAAAAATGCACTCTTGACATCCATTTGATAAACTTTAAACTTCAATGAAGATGCAAAAGCAAGAAAAATTCTTACAGCTTCTAGTCTAGCTACAGGGACATATGACTCTTCAAAATCAATTCCAAATTCTTGGTTGTACCCCTTTGCAACTAGTCTAGCTTTATTCCTTATGACTTGACCATTTTCATTCATTTTATTTCTGAATACCCATCTAGTGCCAATGACAGATTGGTCACTAGGTCTAGGTACTAATTCCCACACTTGATTTCTTTCAAATTGATGAAGTTCATCATGCATTGCATTTATCCAGTCTTAATTCATTAGAGCTTCATCAATTGACTTTGGTTCAATTTGGGAAATTAGTGCTAGTGGGTCTTTATGAATTGCATTCAAGAATGATGATCTAGTTCTTACCCTATCAAGTACATTGCCAACAACATTTTCTATTAGGTGATCTCTCAAAACTCTGTGTTCAGGAATTACTTGTTGAGGTGCAGTTAAATTTGGAACAACATTACCTGATCCACTTGGAGTAGGTGAGTGATTATTCAAATTTTCACCAATGTCTTCATTCTCCTCAACAGTTGGTGAAGAATCAACAATGAAGTCATCCTCTTCATTATCTTGATAGTCCCTGCAAGATTTAGAATAGTGAGTTGAAAAGGAATTTTCATCAAAAGTAACATGAGGAGATTCTTCAACAGATTTGTTTTTGAGAGAATAAACTCTAAAAGCTCTTGAAATTTTAGAATAGCCAAGAAAGATGGCTTCCTGACTTTTAGCATCGAACTTATCAAGATTTTCTTTATTGTTGTTATGCACAAAACATTTACACCCAAAGACTTTGAAATAAGACAAGGTTGACTTTTTTTTTTCAACAATTCATAAGGGGTTTTTCTGATTTTTGGTCTGACCAATGCTCTATTGAGAATATGATTTGCTGTATTTATAACTTCAACCCAGAAGAATTTGGGCAATTTGCTTTCCAAGAGCATAGATCTTGCCATTTCCACAAGTGTTCTATTCTTTCTTTCCACAACCCCATTTTGTTCTGGAGTTCTTGGTGAAGAAAACTTGTGAAAAATGTGAAGTTCAGCACATAAATCAGAGAAAGATTTGTTTTCAAATTCACCCCCATGATCAGTCAAAAATTTTTGATTTTATAAGGAAAACTTGTTAAGACAGTGGTACAAAGATTCTTGAATTCAAGGCAAGCATCACTTTTGTGGGATAAAAAGATAACCATGTAAATCTAGTAAAATCATCAATAATGACAGAACCATATCTTTTGCCACTCAGACTTAGAATTCTTGTTGGGCCAAAGAGGTCCATGTGAAGCAATTCTAGTGGCTTAGATGTGAGTACATCATTAAAGGTTTTAAAAGATTTTCTGGTTTGTTTTCCTTGGGCACAAATCCCACAAACTTGATTTTCTACATTTGAAAAAGATCTAGGCCAAATACTACGGAAGCTTAGCCAATTTTAAAGATGCTTTGAATCAGAGTCAACTTAGAAAAGCAATTCACAGATCTGATGAGTGATTGTATGAGTTAAGTGATTAAAGTGAGTGATCAAGTTGATTAGAAGAGTAATAAAAAATCTTATGTATACATCTAACGCAAGGTGAAGTTAAATCACACATCAAACCACTGCACAGAGATTTTTAGGTGGTTCGGAAATCACACCATGTGATTCCTACATCCACCCCTTACACAGTGAGGCTCCACTATTCAACTTGAATAAACCACACACTGGAAATTGACAACTCCAACACACTGAGTTCAACAACTCACACACAACCTCTAGAGCAAGACTACTCTAGAAACCTAAGCACAACTGCTCAACCACAACCTGAGTGCGACGACTCAACACAATTGAGCACAAAGGCTCACAACCAACTTGCTAGATCAAAAACAACAAGATCCAGATCCTCTAGCAATGATCTGATCCATAAAGAGTTCATTCAAGGAGACTAGTGCAACAAATCATGCACAATCTCAAGAATGACTTAGAAGAACTAAGGGGAATTAAGAAGTTGTATGTAGAATCCTTGTTCTTCAGATGAACTCCCTTATAGAAGACTGAATTGAGAAGATGCTTGAACTCTTGAAGTCATTGGGTGATGCTCTGCAATTTGTGCCTCTGGATCTTCCTTGAACTCTTCTCAATTGACTGCTTCTACTTGATCTGCTCCCTTGGAAGTGATCTCACATCATCTGCATGGATCAATCTTCACTTCTTGTGCTTGCAAGGATGGGAATTGACTTGACGCAGCACAAGGAGAGCAAGAATGGGAGGAGAGCTCTATCCTGCCGCCAAAGGGCACTTTCTGGAACGCTCACTGGAGTTCTTCTTGTTGGAGGCCGATTAGATAGGTATTTATACCCCATCATGGCCATAGGAACCCTTGGGGTACGCGGGCACATGATCCAAGGCCGATCCAAGTGATCCCTAGAGTGCCACGTGTCCAGGTGGAACTTAAAGTGAAAAAGTTGCCAGAGTGTGTCGACACAGTCATTGGGTGTGTCGACACACTGTCCCAATTCCACAAAATGGTCCTCTAGGAGAGGTCACTAGTGTCGACACTACCTGGGACTGTGTCAACACACTGTCCCAACCTGTCAACTGGGTTCTCTGGGAGCTGGGTCTAGTGTCGACACTGCTTGGGACTGTGTCGACACACTTGACCATTTCTTCATGACTTTGCCTTAGGGTTTGATACCTGTGTCGACACCAATAGTGGGTGTGTCGACACTACCCTTGTAAGATATGTATGTCCCTGAAAAATAAACACATAAATCATTAGTCCAATGTATTATCATGAATATTTATGATAAAATGTGTTTGGAAACATGCTTTATGAATATGTTATTACATGTGTGATGCATTTAATATGTTCTATTTATTGTGCATTAAAATCACAACTTGTCATTATCAAAATTATGAGGGGAAATGTATTAAATTCACACTCAACCCAACAAATAAGTCAACTAAAATCTATAAGTTATTCTCTACACTGATAGTTAAAGATCAGAGCATGATTTTCTTCTAAGTCCACATTGATTTCCTTTGTAAAAGAACGATTCTATCGCTACAACGATTTCATCTTATAACAATTTGGTAAGTGAGTATAACGATTTCTGCTTCACAACGATTTCATTAGTGATATATCAATTTCGGTCCCTTAACGATTTCGCAAGTGAAACAACGATTTCAGCTTCACAATGATTTCA